>PVIJ01010070.1:0-62582 GCA_004024925.1 Scalopus aquaticus | reverse complement strand
TCTGGCTTATTTCACTGAGTATGATTCCCTCTAATTCCATCCATGTCGCTGCAAATTGCATGTGTTTATCTTCTTTCCATGCTGAATAGTATTCCATTGTGTATATGTACCACATCTTCTTGATCCAATCATCTATTTTTGGACATCTGGGTTGCTTCCATACCTTTGCTATTGTGAACAGTGCCACAATGAACATACGGGTGCATATATCCTTTTGGATTAGTGTTTTTGTGTCCTTTGGGTAAATTCCCAAAAGTGTTATTGCTGGGTCGTATGGGAGCTCCATGTTTAGCAGTTTGAGGAATCGCCATACAGCTTTCCATAGTGGTTGGACCAGTTCACATTCCCACCAGCAGGGTAGAAGAGTTGCTTTTTCTCCACATCCTTTCCAGCATCTGTTGTTGCCTGTATTTTTAATGTGTGCCATCCTCTCAGTTGTGAGGTGGTATCTCATAGTGGTTTTGATTTGCATTTCCTTGATTATAAGTGATGTTGAGCATTTTTTCATGTGTCTGTTGGCCATTTGCTTTTCTTCTTTGGGGAAGTGAGCTCTTCTGCCCATTTTTGAGCTCTTCTGCCCATTTTTTGACAACGACACTATTTTTTATAGAGAAGGGTTCTGAGCAAAGAGAGTTTTAATACCTTATTCAAAGTCACAAGATTATAACTGTCTCCAGAACCTGGGTTTTTATGCTTTGAAAGAATGAATAATTTAATTAAGTTTTAAAAACTGAACTGTGACAAGAAAGCTCAGTAGGGAATCACACACCTAAGAAATGTTTCCATAGTAGTCACACACAAGAAATGTAATCTCAGAAAAATGACAGCATTTGTCAAAAGCAATAAAAAGTGTTGGCAGTGGTCTCCACTATGAACCCTCTGAGTTGACACCTTTCTCTCCCTAAGTTAGAGATACTATTTTGATGCAGCTTTTTTGCTTTGTGAGTTGAAAGATTTTAAACCATTCATCAAAAAAGAAAGCAACTAGGGGCCTCCCTAGAGGCACAAGGGGTTAAGTCTCAGCACTATGAAGCTATCCACAGCCATGCAGCACAAGTTCAATCCCCAGCCAGGTAGCCGACCCACATGGCACAACAGACCTCTCCTGTCTCACCCGCCGTTCCCCTCAGCAGTCTATTTCAGTAGCTCCACCTGTTTTGCTCCCCACTCTGTCTCTGGTGAATCCTCTCACCAACCCTCCCACCTCTGGCTTATACCCCAGCTCTTGTACGCATAAATAAATAAATCTTAAAAAAAAAAGAAAGCAACTTGATTAAAACAGGAGACTAACATCTAGATATTTTAAAAATTCTTCAAGCAGAACATGCCAATTCTATATCCCCTACATTCCCCCTCAAAAGAAATATTCCTCAGTTCTAAGCTAAAAGACCAGGAACCAGAAATAAATGGAAGCAGTTAAATGAGGAGTGAAAACAGCAGATTTTATTTAAAAAAAAAACTATATTTTCATAGACAACTCTGGTAGGGCAGTTCTCTGCTGCCCAACAGCTGTGTAATGTTCAGCAAAAATTTGCCTCGTGGATTTATGGGGTATAAACACAGCCATCATAAGATCTGAAAATGATGAGACCAGTCCTGAAATCACTGTGTCAACACTTAGAAAGTGCAGTGGAAGCATATAAAAATGATTAAATTTTGTGTGACAGAAGGTGCCGATGTGCAGAGCACAAGCAGCTCTTTCCACAGGGAAGCATCTATCATGAGTGAACCAGAGATGGTGGCCAGGAGCAGGCAACCCTGGGCAGGTGGGCAAAAGGTGGTCTTCTTGGCTTGGTTTACTGCAGAGCAAGGAAGGTGGTTATATTCTCACTCTGCATAAGTCATACTGACTTTTTCCACAGACATCAAATCTTGCTACTTTAGTCCAGTGCCATGGTGAGGGAGCATCTCCCATAGAACTCTGAGTGCCTTTATGGATGCATATGACTCCCTCTAGTGAGTATTACTAGGTGAGAAATTATTCTAATCACTTGGTCTTCCCCCTATTAAAATTTAAAGAGGTAAGGGACCCAGTGGAATATGATGGCGTTATACTGGGGCACTGGTGGTGGGTGGGGTTTGAAAGTGTCTATTTATAGAGATTTGAACCTACAACTCCCATAGCAGACATGAGATGTAAACCTACTGTACCTCAATAAACATAATTTCGAAAAAAGAAAACTCCATGAGTAGGAACTATTATCAACTTAACTGTGTATATGAGGAAGCCTAGACATGGAGAAATTAACTGTCCAAGTTAGAAAAAAAAGAGTCCAAAAGAGAGACAATCTGACCTGAGATGCCATTCTTAGAACATTCTGTGTCAGAGGTTGACAAATGCCCCCAAATCTGTCAAATTTTAGTGAACAATGAACTAAGAATAGTTTTTGTATATTTAATAGTTAGGGTGCATAGCAAAAAATTAAAAAATAGTATTTGTGACACACAAAAATCACATGAGGTTCAAATTTCATAGTTCATAAACAATTTGATAAGAACACAGCTTCATGTAGTCATTTATATGTGACCTATGGCTGCTTTTGTGCTACAGTAGCAGAAGGGAGTAGTTATAAGAAAGGTGGTACGGTCTGCAAAGCCAAAAATATTTATTCCTGGCATTTTCCTAACAGAAAGTGTTTCTGCCTAATATTCCTAATATTTTTCCTAACAGAAAATGTTTTCTGGTGCCTCATCTGTGCAATAATGAGCAGGACTGAGGAGGATGAACCAAATTCACCCAAGGTCTCTCCTTCCACTGCTATCCAGACCAACCTTCCATTCTATCCACTGTCTCCCTCATAGCTTGCTGCTGTGTGTGAGTGACAGAACCAATGTTCTGACCTACTATCAATAGGTGAGCTCATTTTGTCTTGAATTGTCTGCTTAGAAATATAATCATGGCACACCAGTAAAAATGGACATTCTACAAAATAGAACTAGCAATGAAATCAAATTCCCAAAGTATAGTTATTGTGACTTTAAAAATACTTGAGTCAGTGATCAAGTGGGTGGGGAAAGAAGCATTTAAAAATATCCCTTTAATTAGATCTCACCCATCAAAGAATAGAAGGTTAATCTGTTGCCCAGAAAAGGTAATTCCTTTGGCAGATCCAGTCACTCACTGCTTTCATTGTGGCTCAGTGATTCTCACCTGAGATAAGAAAATGCAAGTGAGTCATTCTTGCTGAAGAAACCTTTGCATAGAAGAACAATCAAAAGGCAAAGGTAATGGGGAATGCGGTGCTTCTGCTACTTTGATCACTGGATTTCAAATATTTTAATAAATAAAGTCCACATTTAATTTAAACATTAATTTGATAAAAAATTTCACCTGAATACTTCATGTGCGGCTTTTATCTCTTAGGAATCACTATAGCAACAGCACAGGAGCGGGATTTGGCATTTTCGTAGTCACAGTCAAGGGGATAACCAATAAAAGATCCATGGACTAGCGGAGCTCTGGGTTTCTCTTGTGTTAATATACATTCCATAGAAGGAAAGCAAGAAAGAAAATATGATTATCTCTAAAGAGGATAATTAACTTGTACTCTGGAGGGGAAGGGAACTCATCTGCCTATGAACAATGTGTTTAAAGGTCCCCAAGAGCTTGATTCTTTGACATCCTGTGAGTTTTTTCTGCTGTGTTCCATTATTCAGGGCTTAGCTGCCTCAGACTCTACAAGCTAATGTCAGTAAGCCTGTGATGCTCAAGACCTTAGGCTTTTCCACGCCGGAAGTAAACCACCCAGGAGAGGCCACATACAGCAACCAGGCTGCCAGCAAACAAAGCGGTACAGTTTCACAATATGATGCAATCCCGGGGGCACCACCGGAAGGGTCCCGCTTCCCAGACTAGATCCAGAAAGTAGCTTTGTCCAGTTTCAAAGAAGACACCAAATTCTTGAATCTTGGTTTCTTCAATATGATGAAATAGGAGTGATGTCATAGAACGACAAATACTTTCAAAATCAAACATGTAAAACCAGAATATATCAATGAATCCTCACCCTCATTTTGTAGACAAGGAAACTTAGGCTTGGAGAATTGAAGTAAATTGCACAAGGCCATCCAGCTGATTAAGGAGATACTCAGCTCTTCTCTGGGACACTAAAGGCTTTTGTTTTCTTTAAAGTCCCACCTAACCTCATTGCTCTTCCAAGTGGAAACCTTTTTTTAATGATACTGGTCACTGCGTATCATCCTGAACCCTGAGAAAAGCTAATGTGCTTGTTAAAACCTGTTGTTAAAAGCGTGTGTCTAGAAAGAGGGGAAGACATCCTATGGCTTGTTCTGCCCTGGAGAGGTGGTGAACCCTTGACATAATCTAATTGAGACAAGCAAGGCAGTTTAAAGTTGCTGCCTGGAGCATCTCCCTTGAATGACAGACATTCAATCAGTTGAAAATGAACCCTCTTGCCGCCCCACGCCTCTGGCCTGTACCCCAGCTTGTATGCATAAATAAATAAAATCTTAAAAAAAAAAAAAAGAAAATGTTTCAATCTGCACTAACACTTAGGTAAGCTGATTTGGCTTACCTAACGGATTAGGGGCAGACATAAAATTGTAGAACCATTCTTTTTCCAACTGCTCTAATATTCAAATAACTATACTCCATACATCTAGGTAAAATCAACCATTTTGGCAAGTTTCATCATTTCTTCAGTTATTAGGATAAAATAGAGAAATAAAAATATGATTTCCAATGATGTGTTCATTACTAAGAGACATAGTAATAAGCTGTGAAAACCTATAATTTCATAAGCAAGCTTCACCCTCTCACTCCTTCACTCTGTTATAGACACTCTTCCCTCAACCTGATGGAGTCCCTTACCTTTCTATTGTCAAGATTCAGGTGGAGGAGTTGCCCCTGCTTGTACACTAGGCCCCTATCCCCAAGAGTGGAGGAGTCGGGCACTGCATGTAAAGGAGAATATTCGCCAGGAGCATCCTCAGTGACCAGGCATTTATTGCTGTCGCTGAGAACTGTCCATGCATGTTTTCCCTCTGTACCCCGTCATCTTGCCAGGGACTGTTGGCTCAACACTCTTTTTTACAAACTGTGTTTATTGAGGTAAAGTAGGTTTACATCTTCTATCTACTCTGGTGATTATAGGTTCAAAGCTCTACAAATGCCCATCACCAGCAACACAACAATCCTCTACCATATTTCATTGGGTCCAACTCTTTGTTGTTTATTTATTCTTCCTAGGTCTGCATCTGATTGACATCCCACATCTTGTGAAATTACTCCATATCATTTCAGATGCAGTTAATCAATTCTAACACTGTACATTCTTAAAAATATGTCTGTACCTCGATTATTGCCACTAACCTTATGTGTTATAATTAGCAGCTTACGTAAGTCACCCCTGCCAGGCTGAGAGCTCCTCTGAGTTTTTCACACTCACATTTCTGGCTATGGTGTCTGGCATAGCGCCTGTCTAGCAATTGGCCCTCTATCAGTCAGCATTTAACAAACATGAATGGATAAACAGGTGGGCAGATAAGTGAACCTTGACACTGAAGGTGAGAAATCACTGCATAATGTTGTCAATTCATTGAGCCCGCTTCTTTCCTGCCATTCTTCTTCACAGAGGCTTTTCCAGAAGACTGGACAGTTTAAGAACAATTAGAAAATACTTTTGAAATATACTGCCTTAGAAAAAATTACTATGAAAATTTCCCAAGCTGAAAAATTGTTACATATGCATACTTTTTTGTTGCTGTTTTTTTAAAATTATTTCCAATATGGAAGTGGTCTTTGATTCCCTAAGAATCAAAGAATAATGATTTTGGTAGATGGGACCTATCTCCTTCAAATAAAGCAAAGCTCTGTTTCCTATCACCGTTACCCCCAACTAGACCCCACACACACCTTCTCCAAGGGTTTGGGCACCTGTGTGACTGTCAGTACACATTTCCCCGTGGAGATCGGGTACCTTCTACACAACTGTACTATGATGACCTCAGTAACACTGAATATTCAGCTGAGACCAATGTCATAAAGTGACTACATTGCATTCATCACAACTGTCTATTTTTAAAAGTCATATTCAGCTTTAATATTCTTCACTCTCCTTTCTGTCTTACTTAAATTTTTTTAAGATTTATTTATTTATGCATACAAACTGGGGTCTAGGACAGAGGTATGGGGTGGTGAGAAGACTCACCAGAGACAGAGTGGGTAGCAGAACAGGCAGATCTACTGAAGTACACTGCTGAGGGGAGCAGCGGGCGAGGCAGGAGAGGTCTGCCGTGCCATATGGGAAGCTCCCCGGCTGGGGTTAGAACTTGTGCTGCGTGGATCTGGATTGCTTGACAGTGCTGTGCTTAACACATTGCGCCACCAGGGAGGCCCCTGTCTTACTTAAATTAGTAATTCCTAATAAAATAAACAATTCCTATCAACTAAAATAAGTAAACATTTTCAAAATTTTCTGGCATAATCATTTTAATTTCAATGGCATCAGTAAGAATTTCAGTTCTATAAATTCCTTCGTTATGGTCATAATTATGGTAAATGAACAAATACTGGCAGTTTTGTTAGTTAATAAAATTACTGAGGCATACAATATTTAATGTTATATTTTGCACTAACTCAGTTTTAGAAGAAAGGTATATAAACAATGATCATGACGCCGGGAATCTCCACAGAGATACACCTTAACCAAACTACCAAAAAAAATTCATTAGCTACAGCAAGAGCTATTTTATAACTTAGCTGTCACTTTAAAGTGACAGATGTTGTTTTAGCAAATTTAATATTAACCGATTTATTTTTCACAAATACATTGTGCTGATAAGATAGCAAATTAATTATTATGTGCCAAGTGCTGGCCTGAGTACTGAATATGTATTATGTAATTTATTTATCACAACTCTTCTATGAATTACATTGTATGGTAATTATTTGGAGACATTGATTCTCTCATTTATAACAAATTCGTATTCTGCACAAAGAGCCTTCTCGGTGTACTCAGTATGTTCTGCCTGCTTCATGGTGTAGGCACACAAAGGCCCAAAGCTAGGTTTGACTTAAACATGTAGGGTTACTTGCTGCTTTGAATTTTTTATACGTAATCATTAAGTAGATTTGTATGAAAACAAATGTGAACTTTCTAAGCAAAAAAATTTTAAATTACGTGGATCACTATCTGGGCAGACAAAACAGTCAACATTATGGAAATGTCAAGTGAAATATCTACACACTTCTTGGCACTTAATAAATGCTTAGTAATCAACAGCTGTTTTTCATGCTCATCATCCGTGTTGCAAATAATATTAATCAAAAATAAAACGAAAAGGAAAATAATTTACAAAATTTTCTCACTTTTTAAAATACTAATTAATAGTTTTTTATATAAACACTATAGTAATAAAGACATCTGATAGAGGAAGGGTTAATATTTTATATGAGTTCAAACAGATAGATAAATACAATCTGGTGATAGAAAATGGAACAATGGTTTTCTGAATGTAGAATTGTTCAGGGGATCAAGAATTGTCTGGGAAGGGATAGTCTAGAATAAGGGTATTCTAAGATGATGGAAGTTTTCTGTATCTTCATTGTGGTGGTAGGTACAATAGCTTATATATTTGTTAACTTATAAAATGCTACACTTTAAGTCATATCTTTTTATTTTATGGAAGTTGTACATTTATAAAATTAATTTTTAAAGTTATGCATACATATCTGGGAAGCAGTGTTATGTGTCTGTGAAGTATTAGTATGCATGACACCATAAAGAAATGAAAACAGGAAAAACGAAGGTCAAATGCTAAATTAATATAGGAGGAAAAAAAATTATTGGTAAATTCTTACACAACAATTCATGTAAAAATTTATAAATTTGAGATTCCTGGTAGCAAGAGTAAAGAATAAAACATGATCAGTTATATAATGGAAATCTATAACTCAATTATAGCAACTTTTTTGAACTTAAAAAAAATAAGTTTAGTGTTCCATAAAAAATTCAATAAGAGAGGGCCTCCCTGGTGGTACAGCGGTTGAGTGCTGCGCTGTGGAGCTGTAGGCAGCGGCGACGCAAGTTCGATGCCCAGCTGGGGAGAATCCCACATGGCACTGCAGACCTCTCCTGCCTGGCCCACTGCTCCCCTCAGCAGTGTATTTCCATCGATCTGCCTGTTCTGCTCCCCACTCTGTCTCTGGTGAATTCTCTCACCGCCCCACACCTCTGGCCTGTACCCCAACTTGTATGCATAAATAAATAAATCTTTTAAAAAATGCAATAAGAGAAATATGAACTCAGAAGTTAGATATTTTGATTGAAGTTTTTAGTCTTAAATATTTTGTGTAGGTCATGTCCCAAGTGATACTTTGGAGAAACTTTCATAAAAGTGTTAACCCTTCCTGAACATACTTCCCCTGACCAGATAAGGAATCCTATAAACTGCAAAGAGGAAGGAGCCAGATATATGTGTTTACACTTGTACATTTTTAAACATTTTTGGAATGAATTCAGCATGGTTTGTTCTTAAATCTGAGATTCTACTTTTTCCACAAATGTGGACTCTAGGAAATATAAAAGTATATATAACAAAGAAACAGAAAGGAAGGGCAGTTTGTCCCCCAAATATATGGTACTACCTATAATGTATTTCTCCTTGTAGAGCAAACAAGACACCTTACTTTTCCCAATAAACATAAACGCAACTTCATAGTTACATTAGAGAAAGTATTTTCTTTTGTTAATCAACAATTTTCTCTAGCTAAAATTTAAATTTGAGAAAAAACTGATGTTGATTTTTTTCTATAAAGTTTGCCAAATGACTTCTGCTCAAGACTCTGTGATGAAGCTTACACCTGAATAGGGAACACTGAAAGATCTTTAGTTCAATATCAAGCTGACTCAACATCGAATCCTACACTCATTTTGTTTTCTTCTTCCAGAACTCATCCCAATTACAGTGATCATGTTTCTGGGTGGTTTCTGTGCCTAAATCTTAACCTGAGAGATTACACAATACTCAGTGCTTCAAAACCTGGAAACCTATTTAGTTAAACAATTTTTCTCAGGAACCAGAGTCTTGTTCTAGTGTTCTATTGCCAAAGTTTTCTGCTGTCGCCTTTCTGAATCTTGGCAGGTTATTTGCATTTTCATTTAATTTCCATGGCCCTCCTAAGGTCTGGGACACCAGCGCCATCATCCCTCATTCAGCAACCAATGTCTATTGGTGTCATTTAGTCATTCTTCTTGATCATCGTTGTATGTGCCAAAGCTAGTCAGGTCTTCACTAGTTAAATAAGACTATCTAGAAGGGAAACCTAGATATCTGTTTATTTAAAAGCTATTCTGATGATTCTGAAATTCAACTGGAGATGAAAAGGCTGAGAGTAGGGTGAGGCAGAGAAGGGGACAAAATTTGAAGGGTCTCCAAAGTCGAACAATCAACATATAGCTTTAATGCAATATTGAATGAATGCAAAAAGTACCCGTGATAACCAAAATATCAAAAATTTTAAGTAAAATGTCAGTACTAGGAGGCTAAGTAAGAAGAAAAAAAATTCATACTATTAATTTTTCTTACTAGGAAACCCACCTGGTCATCATTAGTGGTTGTCTCATCTTCAGCTCAAACTCCTTGTGGTCAGAGCACAATTTTTCAAATTTAAATTTACAATAGTAGTCAAATTATTTTAAATCACACTTGAGCCTACATTGTGCAAGTCAAAAAATACTTGTCTGAGAGCTGAATCTGGGTCATTGGTCATTAATTTGTAAATAGGGATAATTTGGAAAAAAGTAGATTCTCAAGGAATCCTCAGAAGTTCACAAGGTGGAATTTACTTCATATGATCCAGTGCTTCTCTTTCATCGCACTATTATCTAGGCTTGAACATGTTTTTGATACCCACATGGTCCTGTCTAAATCTTCCTTTCCATTGGCATTTTCTGGAAGAAAGGAGATCTGAACTTGATAAAACAGAGAATCAACCAGTTCATCATGTAGGGAATGTTTTCATTGCCAGCTAATAAAATAGAAGTGGGGCCTCCATGGTGGTGCAGCAGTTAGGTGCTGCGCTTTGGAGCTGCTGGCAGCAGCGACACGAGTTCGACCCTGGCCGGGAAGATTCCCACATGGTGCTGCAGACCTCTCCTGGCTCACCTGCTGCTCCCCTCAGCAGTGTGTTTCCATCGATCTGCCGGTTCTGCTCCCCACTCTGTCTCTGGTGAGCCCTCTCACTGCCCGACACCACTGGTCTGTACCCCAACTTGTATGCATAAATAAATAAATGCATAAATAAATAAATGCATAAATAAACAAATGAAGTCATGGAATATATACTCAGTGGAGTACTACACAGCTGTGAAAAAAGATGAAACATTGGCACTTGGGACAAAATGGATGAACCTTGAGGTAATCATGTTAAGTGAAATAAGCCAAAAGTATCAGACTTCACTCATCTGTGGACTATAAATAGCCCAAAAAAACACACATGGGCAAAGTTTAGTAGGAATAAATCTTGAACTCAGTGAAAGAATATAATGGTTACCAGAGGGAAAAGAAAGAAGGGGATAGAGAAGAGAAGCATATGAGGTATGAGCACATATGGTTTAGTGGATGGTGAATGGAACATGTGCACATATGGAAGAGCAAAAATGTAACCCTCCAAACTTAAATTTGAAAAAGAGAAATAAAAGTCAAACTGAAGTGTACTTTACTAAAAAAGGTGTGGTGTGTCTACAAGGTTTTGTTTCAGAAGTATGGTACCAGGATAGCACTGGTTCAAATCTCCACTAGATTATTTTTTCCACCTAGAAATAAATTGTCACAAAACATTCTTAGATGGGTCATGTGGTTGGTGGTGCAGAAGATGAGAGAGGGGAAGAGGCACCCAGAGAGCTTGGGGATTTTCTACAATGTAGTACAGAGACAAAGTTGAAAAACAAAGTTAGCAGATCATGTGCAGGTTTAAATTAATGTTCTTAGCTCAAATCAGTTTTTTTAAAATAATTTTATAAGGCTCAGAAAACGCAGCTGAAATGGATCAGAATCAATTTTAACTCATTTTCCATTCATATAATATGAGAGAGAGCCATTTTTACTGGTTGACTGAAGAACTAGTCTGAGGGTTTCTATAGCAGAGAAAGGACTTGATTTCAGCTCAGACAGTTATTTCAAGCTTCAAGGACTGTCTGGACAGAGAAGGATTTGCTACCACCAAAGTCTTATCACCCAGGGCTGCTCAGGTGTGGAACTTCCTGCAGAACTTAGACTATAAGCAACTATAAACCAGCTGCTTCAGGACCCTTTGCTTGCGATTTCAGCCCTCCAGACTGAAGACTGTGTCATCAGCACATTTAAAAGTAAATCCTTCAGGCAGAGAAGATTAAGAATCAGTGAGGGCTGACTGCCATCGAGAGAGAGAGAGAGAGAGAGAAAGAAAGAGAGAGAGAGAGAGAGAGAGAGAGAGAGAGAGTTAGTTCTCATTAGGAGACGCTCTATGATTTGACAGCCTCGCTGCTCTTGCTGCTCCTGCTGCGGCTGTGTGGTCTGTCATCAGATGAAAAGGGCGGGCTGTGAGGGTTTGGAGGAACTGCAGTTCTGAAGACAGCATTGCTAAGTGGTTTTCCTGTCAAACAAAGTAGATGAGATTTTCTGCAGAATTGGAACTTGGACTTATTACTGCTTCATCTACGCGTAAAAGCAGTCAGCTCTACAGAAGAGAAGGTAAGGAAAGAAATTGATCTCTACTGGTATTGATACCTTCTGTCTTAGGGATGTAAAGCGGGGGCATGGGGAGATGTATATGCAAAAAAATTGATATTTGGTAGCAAAGGGATCTGAGAGCAAAAGACTGCAATTGCTAAATTCCAATCTCCATCACTTAGCTGGCTTCCCCCGGTACCCTTTTCCTCTTGATTATACTTTCCCCAAACATCTAAGGGATTTCTTTGTATGTGTTTTTCAGTTTGCAGATATTGTTAAGTTTTTCCCTTTGGGCGCTCTTTCAAAACAGGGAGCTTTTTCTGTTTTCTTAAGCATTGTTCTCCATTAAGAGGAAACTGGTCCCTCTTAGAGTAAGCTGGTCAAACAATTATTCCCTTGCACACTAGAGTTGCAATAAAAGGAGTTTTCAGAAGTACATATGAGCTGATTACTGCAGAAAAATAGGAGGTAAAGGGAGAGGAAGTGGAAATTACCTGTTAGTGATATGACTGGATCTGAAATAGAATGAACATAGATCTAACTCTTCACAGGGGGAGAGAAGCACTGTTGTAAAGGCACTGCAAGCACGATGTTTTGAGACGTGTCAGAGAAACTTCAAGCCACTGAAGATGGAAAATGAAACAGTGAGTGAACTCAACCAAACAGAGCTTCAGCCACGAGCAGTGGTGGCCCTGGAATACCAAGTGGTCACCATCTTGCTTGTGCTCATTATTTGTGGCCTGGGTATCGTAGGCAACATCATGGTGGTCCTGGTGGTCATGAGAACCAAGCACATGAGGACCCCCACAAACTGCTACCTGGTGAGTCTGGCAGTAGCTGACCTCATGGTCCTGGTGGCTGCGGGCCTCCCCAACATCACGGACAGTATCTACGGCTCCTGGGTCTACGGCTATGTGGGCTGCCTCTGCATTACTTACCTCCAGTACCTGGGTATCAATGCATCCTCTTGTTCAATCACAGCCTTTACCATTGAAAGGTACATAGCTATCTGTCACCCCATCAAAGCCCAGTTTCTCTGCACATTTTCCAGAGCCAAAAAGATCATCATCTTTGTCTGGGCTTTTACATCCATTTACTGTATGCTCTGGTTCTTCTTGCTGGATCTCAATATTAGCACCTACAAAGATGCTATTGTGGTGTCCTGTGGCTATAAGATCTCCAGAAATTACTACTCACCTATTTACCTAATGGATTTCGGTGTCTTTTATGTTGTTCCAATGATTCTGGCCACCGTCCTCTATGGATTCATAGCTAGGATCCTCTTCTTAAATCCCATTCCTTCAGATCCTAAAGAAAACTCTAAGACATGGAAAAATGACTCTACGCATCAGAACAAGAATTTGAATTCAAAGACCTCTAATAGATGTTTCAATAGCACAGTGTCTTCAAGGAAGCAGGTAAGCAAATCTGCACCTCCAAGCCCCCAGAGGAATGTGGGGTAGAGTTTCTTATGAGATAGGATCGACTTTGCCCTACTTAACTGGTACCAAAATCAAAATACAATCATGCAGATGTTTCACAGTGCAAGCTTCTGCTTTACATATTAAATCCATCTCAAAAGCAACTGAAGATCTAAAAATAAATGGGGGAAAATGACAATACGTCAGCAGGTACTAGTTCAGGTGCTATTGAGGTGCAAATAGAAACTCTAGAAATCCATCATTAAAATGTTTGTGCCTCTCTCAAAAATATTATCTAAATATTTGGACCATTTATAGCTCCTGCAGAGAGCAACTGGGTATCTTTAAGAATTCTCTTAGCCAACAAAGATTTGACAAGAGAGCTTGAGAAAAGATGAGTCAAACAATAATGAAACTTTTCTTACCATGCTGTGGTTGCTGACAACTGAAATACATAACTGAGAGGGGCTCCTAGGCTTGTATTTTTAGTCTTAATGGGGAGTCTATCATCCTCACCTCCATCCAGCTCCGACAGAGTGTCTCAGCATGCAAACACTGAAAAGGCGTTTTCAAAAAATGCTTGAATTAAAAGACCAACAACAAGCTCAATTTGTTACAAAGAATGATTGAATTTTTGAAATGTCAGTTTTTCCTCCTAAACATAACTAAAAGATCCCTTCATACTTCCAGAACACCTGACTGCCTGTGTGGTTAGAGGTGAATAGTGATTTTACTAGTGAATTAGGTACAACTTTGTTATGGTAGTTGTGATTTATATGACAGTGTAGGAAAAAATACTTTCATATCATGTAAGATTTGTCCATACTTACACAATTGTTTGAAGTTACTTATGAACTTTCAGATCCTCGTCCTCCTTTGCTAAACAAAGTTAAAGCATGGTGAACATTTATTCTCATTGCTGAAAAAAAAACAAACAAGCTTGAAATCAACAATACTGGTTCTTTCAAACAGACTGTCTTTTCATCTTTTTTTCTGCAGGGGGTACAGTTCCTCCTATATACATAGAGAGAAAGTAAGAGGACTTTTTAAAGAACATGTATGCATCATCTGTGCTTTTACTACCTAAATTCTAAATTAGCGGATATATGAAAAATTGTAATTGGATATATAGGCACACATGAAATAAACTTTGAATTAATATAAGTGTTCTAAATATGCATGAAATGGATAATGAAGTGTGACTAAAAAGAAACATAACCGTATTTTAAATATCATAGTACTTAATTTGTATAACATTTATTACTGAAGATGCCTACCTTGTAAAAAGGGAAGAACTGAACAACTGTTACCAGCTCTTA
Source organism: Scalopus aquaticus (assembly GCA_004024925.1). NCBI lineage: Eukaryota > Metazoa > Chordata > Mammalia > Eulipotyphla > Talpidae > Scalopus > Scalopus aquaticus. The sequence continues at coordinate 48,169 of PVIJ01010070.1, read as the reverse complement.
GCTTTCTCTTACTTTTTGTCTGGCAGTGCTACCTAATAGGAGGCACATTTGGCCATCTGTTACCGAAAACTTGGTTAGGGGAAATTTAAAAAGATCTATTGATCATCTGTCAAGATAAACATTAACAAATACAATAGGAGTGTAAAGAATATATATGTATGTCAATGGGAAACCAAATTTGGGTTAATGACTACAGCAAAGAAAGAAAGTGGGTAAATACATTCACTAGACTCCAATTTTAATCTCGTTTATAAACTTATCATAAGATAAGGGTTGGTGTGAGGGTTTGATGAAGTATCTTATGAAATACATTTAAAATGCAATGGTACTTAATACCTGAGGTTAATAAGCCTCCTTTCTAGTTTTTTAATATGTTGGCAAGTGTAAGGGAAATACAGACAGATTGATTCTTAAAATATATACATTCACCATTTAAAACAGATTTATTTGTTGAACAGATGTGTATATTATACAGTAAATACTCTAAGGAACTTTTTCATAATTAAGGCATTTGGAAATGTATTCAGAGCGTTTGGGGTTGCCATAGTAACATCACTCTCAGCATCCAGGAGCAAGGGATATCAACTGTCCTGAAATGTACAAAGCAGTCCTACACATCAGAAAGTGTCGTGTTACAAAATGTCAGTAATACCCTGTCTGAGAAACATAGGATGACACATAAATCAACAGAAGTGCCTTTGAACAGTATTTCATGTACTTCTTTCTTGGTGATTGACTGGCTAAGAGTTCAGGGAAAAGAATGGGAATTATGGTGCTAGAAGGATCAGAGAAGACTCTGGAAAAAGTGGCATTTGAGAAGGCTCTGGGAGGATGGGCATTGTTTGGAAGGTAAACTTAGGAGGGACAGCACTTCATACATGAAGGAAATGACTGGGCTGGGAATAGTAGGTGAGGGTTTAAAGAGGAGATGAGCAGTGGTAGTAGGGATGGATTTTTATGGTATGGCATGACTTCACTGATTAAAATGAAAGATGTGTTTGGGGAAGCAGTGAAAAGTAAGTTTGGATTAATGGAACTGTTTGCGTGTGTGTGTTTGCGTGTGTGTGTGTGAGAGAGAAAGAGAGAGAGAGAGAGAGAGAGAGAGAGAGAGAGAGAGAGAGAGAGAGAGAGAGAGAGCAAAAAAGAGAAAGGACTGTGGAGGATCCCAACTTTCAGGCAGAGAAAGGAATTTGAACTTAGTGTGGAAGCAATGAAGAGTGTGAGAGTATGTATGGTAAGGTAGCAGCAATGATGAAAGCAGTGTTTTGGGATGATAAACCTAACATCTGGGAGGGAGACAAATATGGAGAGGGAAAGACTGTAGCAGAAGAAACATTTTGGAAATTGTGGGTAGCAATTCTGACTTGAGATTATAATATTCTCCATCAGGAGAATTTAAAGATGTGAACCAAAGTTATATTTCAAAGAAAGAAAGGGTGAGCTATGAACCTGTTAGCTACAAAGGATTAAGAAAGGACAACTCAATGTGGAACCAGGTTCCAAGTCTAGAAGAATGGTGTGTCCCTGTGCAATTGGAATGCAGCCAGGAACAGAGCAATTTTGTCCAACATTTTTCCTCTTTTGAAATAGTTCTTTTTTTAAAATATTCAAAAAGTTCAAAATATCCACCCAAGGACTCTTATTTTAATATTTTCTCTGCATTTTTTTTCTTTGGGGCAAATTTCATTTCCATTTTAATAAATACTGTCTGGGCCAAGTCTTTTTATCTAAGTTATTAAAGTCAAATGTGCATAGCCTAAAAGAAATATATTAAAAAGGAGATAAAAGAGCACTTATATATATAAAGGACAAATGTTTGTCTTGGGAGGATTATTAACTTATATTCCTAGTGCAAGAAGTTGAGGCCAGAATCTTTTATCTTCCTATTATTGAGTGATTCAATTATATTTTAGAAAATCAACTAAATATTTGGTAGATTTGATGAAATTAACTACTCCAACTAATGGCTTTGGCTTGTGTAGACAAAGGAATTATCTGATTAACTCTTTTTCTTTACAAACTTAGTTATGTTAATACTGAGGAAAAAGTTTAAATTAGCATGCTTGCAATTTCAGTTTAATCTGTACTATGCCTAATGATTCTCTTAGTTCAGTCAATTTGGGTATTCTGCATTGTGTATAAAAGATATCTCTATTATTTATGGTCTGGAATAATTGGACCTTTTGGTATTCTGAAGGTGCAGAAGTTCTGAATATCTTGGTGAAGGATTACAATCTGGATAAATATATTCATTTCAAATATTGCTTTCCATAACATGCAAACTATTTTCAAAGTCAGTCTACCAGTTCAGTTTCAGTTGAGTCACTCTCATGTATTTTTCCTTTCTGACAGGTCTAACTAGTGACATAGTCTACCTCATAGTTCTGAGAGCTTATGGCAAAACTGTTTTGATGGCTTTTATTTGACTAAGTAAACCTTTCAAGTACCAGTTTTCTTTCTATAAATTTTATAAAAGTCTTCTACCTTACTGAGAATGTTGGTAGCCTAAAACACAAAAGCAATTTCCCTTTTTAAAATAATACATGCCTTTTGTTGTTGCTGCTATTGTTGTTATTTTCCATCATAGAAAAGTAGTTGTGTGTATTTTGAAAAACAGAGAAAACTAGAAATAAGAAAAAAGGTATCCCCTACCCTCTCAGAGACCACAATTATTAACATTTTGGTATATCCTTTATCTTGTTTTCATTTGATCTTGTTTTACATAATTATGTTCATAATGTACAGATAATTTTATATCCTGTCTTACACAGTGCTGAAATTGTGATTCTCAAAGAGAATAGCAAAAGTAAAAGAAAACGGATGGTAGAGTCAATTTATTTGAACCTCAGTTTTCTCATCAGTACAATAGGAATAACAAATATCTCATAAAGTTGTTAATATGAGGTGTATCAGGAAAGATTTATCATTTTCGATGTTTGAAAAATGAAGACACTTGGTTAAAGAACAGGCTTAAAAGTGTCTTCTCCCTCCCTCCCCTTTTTTTTTTTGCTCCCCTCCAACACCTACTGCCAGTTCTGTTTACTTTCTATTTACTTTTTAAAGAAAAAAATCTTGAAGAGGGAAAAATCTTTAAGACACAAAGGAAAGAAGTCATAATGGTGGAATGTCAGGTGGTAGAGCTGATATTTGTGAGTACCGTTCTCTTATATTGCATGGGTAGCTGAATCAAAGATTGATCTTACAGGACTGGGACTTTTTTTAAAAGTCAACATTTCATTTCCAATTATTTTATTTGTTCCAATTTTCCAGGTTCAACTATATCCTTAAAAGCATAAAAAACTCTAAATTGGGAAAAGTTCAATTTTTGTCACTTAGCACATAGACTTCAAAGTGTGATATCTTCATTTTCTGATTCACGTCCTATATTAAAAAAAAGACTAAATATCTGTAAATTCACAAAAAAAAATCCCCTGCAGTTGCATGCTTAATATCCTTTGGTTAGATTAATACACGTTGTTTATCCCAATTGTATACGTGCAGCTTTAAGCCATAATTTTACCAGTAGAAAAAAAATAAATTTTCCTATATGCCTACAAAAGAAAAAACCTGCATTGCTGCAGAATTTTCAATTTGGTCTCCAAAAAAAAAAACAACCTTAAATCAGCTAACCTTGAAAGTGGCTAACTATAATCCTTAATAGCCTTTTGTGAAATTTTCAAACTGCAACGTATATCCCAAGTTCCAGAAAGATGAAAACAACCTAGTCTCCTAAGAGACCCTTTATGATGAATTTGCGATTGGGTGAAAGGTATAAAGCTAAATCAACTTCAACATTAAGCAAAATTTGCATTAGGTCATTTTATATAAAATATCCTCCTCAATTTAATTAAACATTCACTCATAACCCCAATACCTAGCACTGTTCTGGGTGTGGAGGCCACAGGCTATATATCTAAGACACACTCTCTACCTTAGAGAGCTCACCATTGGCCATATATACAAATAGTCCTGAGTAGAACATTACATTTAGGAATAAAGGATACAGCACCAGTGAGAGGAGAAACAAAATGGTGGTGAATGGAAGAAGACTTTATAGAATACAGGACACCAAGCAAGGACGGTAAAGGTAGGCAGAGTTTCTATACACGAAAATGATGTGATTTAGAAAAGAAAGAATAACAGTTTAATAGAAAGAGAAGCATTGATAGGAAAGGACAAGGCATGTTCAGGAAGAGAATTATTGAAGTGGGGCAGTGAAAGGGAATAGTTCAGTTAGGGAATTGTCCAGATTATAGGTCTGCTACACCCAACTCCTGTGTCTCCCCAGCTCTGCCCTTTGTCATTCTGCATATGTTTGTCCATACCAGTGATTACCAGCTACTACCTAGGAGTCTCCAGTACAGAGACTAAAAGAGACATTTCCTGACCTATAGACTTAAATGATCCTTAGATATCATGGAAATATATCAAATCCAATATCTAAAATTAAATCTATTGTTGTTTCTCATAAATGCCTACCTATCTACTTTCATATTGTAGTTTCCCAAGGCAGAAATCTGAAATCCTGTATAAGTGCCTTTCGGTCTTACACACCCACCCCCAACTGAAATAGCTAAATGCTAGTGATTTGCTGTAACTCTCAGCAGCCTACTGCACGCACACCATTGTCCTAGATCACACCATTTTCCCTTCAAGTCTCCTGAATTTCTCAGGCAGATTTATAGAACCAAATGCCTACCTCTAACTATCTATGTTACATGTTGTATCTTGTTTCCAGAGAACTTTGCATATACTTCTGGTTAAGTAATTAAGTATCATAATCATTAGCCTGACTGCTTTTTTACTGCCACTGCTATCGGAATGGACTGTGAGTGCTCTGGTGTAGGTGTGGGGGAGATAGTATACCTTTAAAGCGCAAACAACATTGTAAAGTAATGTCAATTCAATTTTGAAAAATAGGATTATATCTCCAATGCCCTCAGCACTGTGTTTGGCACAGGGAAGACTCCACAGAGTATACATATGAGCCTAGATTTATGATGTAGTTACCTTCCAATAAACCCATCAGAAGTTAAAAATACCAAAAGTCAAATATGTATTTAATATACTTAACCTATTGAATATCAGCTTAGCCTTGCCTCCCTTCAGTATGCGTGGAACACTTATATTGGCCCACAGTTGAGCAATTTTGAGTGCCACGTTTTCTGTAGACATGATGGGATGGGGAAACACAAAGCAAAATATCCAAAAATGCTGGCAACACAGTGTACTGTAGAATATCATTGTTTACCCTCGTAATTGCAAGACAAACTGGGGATGCCACTGACGACTGCTGCCCAGCGGTGTGTCATATATAGCACTAGCCGAGGGAAAGACCAAAACTCAAAATTTGAAGTCTGGGGTCTACTGAATGTGTATTGCTTTTGTTCTACCATAATGATCATAAGTCTAACCATTGAAAATCAGGGACTATATAGACAAAGCCATGTTGCAGACATAGAATACTGGGTTTGCAAAAGCAATTTGGTATCTTTTACCCACATGTATTGCTTAACATTGGTCATGGCTAGAGTACTTAGACTGCAGAAATCAGCACATATGACAGTTTCCATTTTTTATGAAGAGCTGGTTGCTAAACATTTATCATCCCACATAATTTTACGTATGCAATAAATGAAAGTGTAAGAGGTGCATGAACATTAAGGAATCGGTCACTGTTTTTCTCTCTAAAATCTTTATTGTTCATTTGCGCCACATCCTTCTCAATTTTAATTAAAACTTTGTCTTTTGTTGAATCCTCTTGAATTCCAAAATGAAACTAGTCAGCATGTTAATGACTATGTTAGTAGACAAGACTTTCTAGGATGATTACCCCCTCCCAAACAGAACAGGTTAACTTGGAAACATGGAAGACTCAGGTAATAATTTACCTTCTTGTTTTATACAAAATCCTGTTGGCTTTCCAATAAGCCTTTGAAATACCCTCCAACACATACATACATGCATACAACATCTGTATATATACCCGTGTATACATTCCTCCACAATATGAAAGCCACATGGGAGAGAATGGGTAGAAAGAGGGATTGCAACTCAAGGAAGGAAAACAATGTGAGCAGACGTATAAAGATAAGAATAAATTTGACTTCCCTATGTGATTGGTTTTCCTGGAACAATTTGTATGATCTCCTTTCAAAAAGAAATATCCCCAATCTCTGCTGACTGACTCTCAAAGCCCTCTAAAATCTGACCCTTTCATTATTTTTCTGGCTTTGTTAAGCCATTAATTCTTTAATTTAGTAATAAACCATCACTGAACATCAATTTCATGCCAGGCATTGCTCTGGAAAACCAACCATAATTACTATGTTAAAGAACTTTCAGTAAAGTACAAGCAATTATCATTCAGAAACAATTGAAAATTCAAGATTAGGCTATAGAGTGTAGAGTGTGCAGAAAAGGCAGCAGGAAAAGAGTGAACACTATGCTGAAGTCTTCAGAGCAAGCCCCCAAAAGAGTTAGTCACTGCTACTTTTGGATAATAAGTAGGCATTCAGCCGGTGCCAACTGAGAAACAAAACCTTCAAACCAGCAGACATAGTGATTTATGTGACCAAGTCAAGCTCTGGGCAAGATCTTGGAAGGTCCTCCATGTCATCCAAAGGCATCTGAACTTGGTCCTAAAATACTGAGGAATCACTGAAGGCCTCTAACAAGGACAGTTGCTGTTGTAAACAGGACAAGAAGCAAAGAATGCTTGAGTCAGGTTACCAGTAGGGAATGTTGGGAAGGCATCTATATGAGGAATATTTAGTAGGTAATGTCAGTAAGACTTAAAAGCCAATTTGGCAGGTGAAGAAGAATAACTCCTAGAAGGAGTTCCAGATGCTGAGCTGATCTCCTGACCTCCAATGATCTGGTTTGGGCCTTCTTCCTTCCCTTTGCAGTGCTCTGTTGCTGCCTCCATACAGCACACCATGTTGCTGTCAGAATTTGTTCAAAGGTCTCTACCACCTGATTGTGCATTCCACAATAGCAGAAACAACTCATTCATTTTTGTGTCCGTAGTGCCTGCTGTGCTGTCTAGAGACTCGGATGAATGACTAAGTAAAGACTGGACGTAAAGGATAAGAAAGAATCAAATATGACTGGAAAGATATGACTGCAGTTGAAGAAACATTGAGGGAAAAAACTAAAAACATTGTCAGAAAGCTTTAGTTTTAGATGATATTTGGATTTTTTCTTTCTTTAGTGAATTTTTGTACATTTCTCTTTTTTTTTATTGAAGTAACATTGTGTTAAAACACTATATGTCATTCAGAAACATAGGATCACCCTTCTTCAAATGCGTGTCACCACACCACACCCACCACCAAGGCACCGGAGTCCTCCACCATAGTCCATTGTGCTCCCTCCACACTATGTTTCCCTCTTCCCCCTCTTGTAGCCTCAGTTTCATGGTTAGATTTCTAGTTTGTTACTGGTTTAGTTTGGTTTACTCTGACCCTTTGTTTTGTTTCTCTGTATTCCTTATGTAAGTGAAATCGTCCAATAAAGATTTGGAAATTTTAGATTATAAGTATTTAGGATTTGAAAATTTTATTTTATTTTTTTTTCAAAGATTTATTTTTTATTTATACATACAAGCTGGGGCACAGGCCAGAGGCGTGGGGCGGCGAGAGGGTTCACCAGAGACAGAGTGGGGAGCAGAACAGGCAGATCAGAAATACACTGCTGAGGGGAGCAGCGGGCGAGGCAGGAGAGGTCTGCCGCACCATGTGGGACTCTCCCCGGCTGGGCGTCGAACTCGCGTTGCCGCTGCCTACAGCTCCACAGCTCAGCACATAACCACTGCTCCACCGGGGAGGCCCGGATTTGAAAATTTTAGATTGTGAGTAGTCAGAATCAGATACGTGGATGTGGGAATCATTAGACTAGTAAAAAGAAAGTATGACTAGTGTTGATTTTAAAAAGAGGAAAGGTTGGACTTATAAAACTGAGTTCTGGAGGAATCTTTACATATGGGAGGTTAGAAGAGGACTCACATCTTTGCTAAAGATGGGAAGACCTATTTTCCCCTCTTGGAATATGATCAGAGGGTCAGAGACAACTTTTTATGAATATTCTGAACTGGGAAGGATCATAAAGAAAGAAAAATGAGCCAAGAAAAGAGACATTTTATAAGCCTGTATCCCTGAAACTTATGTTATAAACCAATGTTGACGTCAATAAAAATAATTATTAGTAATTCATTTTTTAAAAAGAGTAAGTAGATTTTTCTAAAACTGAGAAGTTGTGGCCTTATCACTGCAGTCAAGTATAGATCTTCAGAGCCGCATGAGAGGCACAGATGGAAATTTGACTATTAAAAATTAAATTAGCTCTGAAAATTAAACAAGCCTAAATACATGTACACATGAAATAGGATGAATAATGGAAAATGCCTGTCAGCCTTATTTAGTTAAAGTAACAACGGATAACATCATTTTAGAAAAAACAAAAACTGCAACCTTTCATAAACAACCCCAGGCTTCGGCTAGGCGCCTCTGGATAGGCTGTCCAAATGTATTATATGGTCGCCGCAAGTAAAGTGCCCTGTGCCTCCCCCTCCACTCTGCGTCTCTGTTGTGGAGTTTTATGGGGATTTATGACCATAGGAGAATTCAGCACATTTTCTACAGGCAGCAGCTCTTAGCCTCGAAAATAAGCAGGTGACTCAGTGAAAGAGGTGGCACCTTCGTAAGGGTGAGAGAGGACGGGGCAGTGTACGTGCAGAGCACCCCAACTCTAATGATCATTTGTACAGTCCAGTGACTCTTGTCTCCACCAGTGTGCATGACTCACACTCAGGGGTCTCCTCTCATAGGTGTTTGGCTTTGTGACTGATTCGACTTGACAAACCTTTGAAAGATTATGCATACAGAAAATATGGGTGGGGGGCAGTGTGAGAAAAGAGTGTCCTGATATATTTCCTGCTCCACCAGGGAAGAAAAGAATAGGCTCAGATTCAGGGTGAATTTACAGAAGAAATATGTAACTAAGGATTATAAAGTGCTAGAAAGGACCTTTGGGATTTTCTGTATGAATCAATTAGACATCTCTCAGAGAAAGTGTAATCAAGTCAGTACATTTGTAGAAACCAAGTGCAATGCACAAGTGGAGGTGTTATCCTGGAATTAAGAATGGTCTTGTTAAATTATTACAATCCCTTTCAGGGATTGAGGAATGGAATGAGGAATATGGAATGAGGAAGCAGTGAAGCAAAGACAGATTTGATTTAAAGGAAGACCTAGTCTATTTCAGGCAGCAGGATTCGAAAATGAGTAAGACAAAGTATCTGTTTATGAAAAGTTTGCAGTCTAATAGGGAGAATGGGAAAAACAAACTGGTAATTAAAGATATAAAGGGAATAAAAGTTACAATAGAGATAAACACAGATTGCTGTTATCTGACCTAGATTACTTGGGCAAAGGTGGGTATCAGAAAGGTTTTCTAGAACGAGGACTTTATAGGGGAAGCAGGGAAGGAAGAGAGTTTATGCAGTGATGATTATACAGGATTCCAGAGAGAACACAATCAGTCCAGAAACTATAAGCAGCTCATTAAGCTGGGTAAGAAAAAGATGAGACTGATGTGGTAATCAGAGACAAGGAAATAAAATCTTTATCTAGGATATCTAGGATATTTATCTTGGACATATATTCTAAAGACTAGGAAAAGCAATTGGAAGACTGAAATATCAGAGATATTATGATCTGATTTGTGCTTGAGGACGGTCATGCTCTTCAATGTAGGCAAAGGATTGAACTAAAGTTGAGGACGTTAGGAGACTGCTATCATTATATGGGCAACATAATTATCCTGTAAGGGCCTACTGTTAGAAGGTAAATAGCAGTATGTATAGAAAGAAATAGGTACATTTGGAATAGAATCAACAGATTTGGTGTGAATAGATGTGTGTGTAGAAAGGGAAAGAGAAAGGCATCAAGGGTGACTCATTAGAACTGTTGAGAAAGAAAGAGGTGTGACAGTTGAGTCAGCATTCTAGAATCAGAGCCAGGGTTCACTGTGGACTCTGTGATGTGTGCAAGTTAATTTCACTCAGTTTGCAAACATGTAAAAAGGATCCTACCAATATTTCTTATTTCTCAAGGTAGTTGTTAGGATTTAGTGTAAAAATCTTTGTAACTTACTGCAACCAATGCCTGAAACATGGTAATAATAAATGTCACCTACTGCTATTAATAATTGGTTAATGTAATTTACACAAGTGAGGAAAATTAATGGAGAAGCATATTTCAGGGGAAAGAGAATGTAAAGTTCAATTTTGCCCATGTTGCATTTGAAATGTCTATAGAATGCAAATGTACAGTTAGAAATACAGATGAAGAGGTCAGGAGAAGCATCTGTCCTGCAGACATAGATCTCAGAGCAAATAAGGTTTATCAAAGGCTCCTGAGTAGATATGATTACTGGAGGCAATTTGGGGTTATGAGGCAGAAAGTTGTGATTTCTCACCAACTGGTCTCCATTTTTTCAGTGAAATAGAATGGAATGTCATCAACTAAGAATGATGAGGGTAAGGACGGAGTGAGGGGACATGAATAGGGGCATAGCAATCATGTGGGGAATGCAAGAGAAAGAAACAAGTACATTAATAACAAGATTAAGTCCCATTCATGCTTAGAAAAATGAACTGATACAGTGGTAAATTACAGGTGATATCTGAATTTCTTAGTGATAGCTCAACACTTTCCAATGGACCTTTTCTTGGTCTTATTCCCAATAAGTATTTCTCAAGCAAATTAGGAAAATCCTTTTCTTTGTTTGGGTAATCAGAGGCACAGAACTTGAAGGTCTTTATACTTGGTGCCATATTTAAATGAATCATTGTGTTGTCCTCAAGGCTGTTACCTTTTTTTATATTGCAGCAAATGACACAGCTAAAACCAGCACAGTTTCATATTTAGCACCTCATTCTCTTTCGCCGAGGCAAGGATCTTTGATAAAGGCCAGACAGGGTCAGATTCAATGCATAACCAAGAGCAGCGATTTCTACACTTGCCAAAAAGTCAACCTCCGAATTGACAGAAGCCAGGTTCATCTATAAATCCCTTATTCAGAAACACTGGGAAAAGGATCATCTCCTGGGCAGTAACTCTTCCCTCATGATCTTGAGCCAGGTCTCTCCTTTATCAGCACTTTCCATTGACATACCCTGTGTCCATAGGCTGTTTTCCTTTCCCTCAAACAGCTTGGCCCTTTCTACTTTATCTGTCACAGATTCTGGAAACGTACTTAAAAACAATTAGCTTTGTGACAAACACAACGCTCGGTTTTGCACAGTTATTGATTTTAGTTTGCTACTGACTTTCTCTCAAAGAAAGATGATCTCATGAGGAACAAACACTCTTAATAAACAGGGCTCTACATGATCAAGGGTGCTTGACCCTTCTTATTCGTATTCAAGCATATTGGGTTTTGTGTCTCACCAAGACCCTTGAGGTACTAAAGGCAAAAGCCAGAGAGACGCCACATAATAGCACTTTCTTTATCAGTGCACCACTCTTCACACTTCAGCACCATGCAGTATGTTTGTTTATTCCTTAGGGGAGCTCTCCATTACTCAAGAAGTCTGAGCCAGCCACTCAAAATCCAATGCAGACCCAAAATCCAGACAGGTGGAAAGCTGCCGCTATCGACCATGGCTTTTAAACTAATGAATAACAGTTTCTGTTGTTGGCTTCTCCCCAACTCCACCCATTTCCGCAAAATAATTAATCTAGAGTGGTCATTAAATCACACCAGGCTTATTGTCCTCATCCTAAGCATGTTTTAAAATAGACAGTTATCCATATATGGCACAAGTAGAAAAGCAGTCTTGAATTGTTTTTTCAATCATGAAGACTGAGGCACCAAAGGAAAATTCCTATCCATGTTATGCCCAGTTAGTCAAAGAGTGAGCCTTGATAGTATGAATTATCGTCTGAAATTATCGTCATTAAGGGGCGCTTAGCATTAAAGACAGGTGCATCAGTAAATCCTCTACTCAAAAACACCGCAAACAGTATTAAGGAAGACACACTAATTTTTACAAACTAATTTTTTTTTTACAAATCTTAATGCAAACCTGCTTTCAGACAATATTGAGTTACAGATTAATGCTCTGGTAAATAGTATTCTATTTATTTGGTAAAGTCACATTTCTACCTCTGTTAAACTAACTCAATATGATCTGAGTATTAAGGATGGAATCAAGTTATTTAGTAGCCCTGAGGAATATAAAGTATTATGTCAAAATCACCGATAATTTACCATTAAAGAAAACTTGAAATATGATGATTAGGATAAAATTCACAAAATTATTTTCCCTAAAGAGAAATAGAAATGTCTGCATTCAGAAATAAAACATCTTGGTAAACAGTTATATAGCAGCTCTAGGAGAAATGTTATGCACAAAAGCCCTCTGTAATGAGAAGCGATTTCTTTGTATATGAACTAGCCAATATTTCATACATATACCATCTTTGCAGGCATCATAAATACTTGAACATAATATCTTAGTAATATATTGTAAATTTATCAACTTTTATTTTACTGCAAAATCCCTGAGGAACAAGATATTTTCCTTTCAATAGCAGCAGCACACATCCAACACAAATTCTAAAGGGGAGGACAATTTGCCCAGTTTCTGGAATGCACACAGAATTTTAAAAATTCCCCCAAGTGAGTCTTACAACCTTTCTCAAAACTTTCCATCCCAGGTCAGGAGTCACTGTTTCACTATTACAGCTTACAGTCTTCAGTTAAACTCATGCACCGGGCTACAAGTCTGGTCTTCCTCCAAGCACCCATCACCATTATATGGGAATAGCCTGCTCCATTTGCATGGACATCGGTGTTTGTTTAACTTTTCTGATGAGTAGTACTATTGAGCTCTTACTGTGAACCAGGCTTGGTGCCCATAGATTTTCATACCTCATCTTACTTGCATCCATGTTGTAGATTTATCTTATTCTGTCAGTTTTAAAGATGAGGAGAGTTTGAGATTTAGCAACATTAAGTTCAAGGCCACACAATAAAAAAAGGAAGAACCATCCAAAGCCTCTGAAAGGAACACTACACTCTACTTTCTCATACACTTGACCATGATATTGGTAACTCAGAAATGAAATTCAGGGTGGGCTATATCTGCCAAAGAAAAAGAAAAGTTCTGTATTTAACAATTGAATCCATTCATTCCGCAAAATATGTTGAATACCTGCTTGAATGTCCCAGGCCCTGTTGTAGAGCCAGGGAACACAGTAATAAGCAAATAAGACAATCTTCTTTGTCCCATAGAGCTTACATCCTAAGGAGGGAGGAAATAGACACACACAGCAAACAAGTTCAAATGCACATAGTCTATCATTCTGACATGACACATTGTGAAGAAAAGTGAAGCAGATAAGCAGGATGTAAAATGCTGAAGTAGGAGGGGTATAATTTTAAATAGAGTAGTCAGGAACATCAAATTAGGAGCCCACTTTCAGAATGCAGTGTTCTTTTGATTCTTCCTGCAGACAACTAGCAAATGTCATTTACAAATCATTGCCTAAAACAAGAGGGTTTTCCCCATTAGTGAAATGTTGAAACACCAGACTGGCCTTTAGAAGTCGTTTGACTTTTATGCACAGGAAGTATACCATCAATGATATTATTCAATATTATTCCATAAAATTTTATAACACTTATTCTAAAATAAAATGCATTCTATGTTCTAATTCAGAAACAGTTCCCAAAGGTGGGGAATAGGGACCAATAGGTAGCCAGTGACTGAGAATGGTTTGTGATAAAGGTGCCTTTACCCAAAAACTGTTTCACACCCTCCATTTTGGTAAGAGAAATTCTGTAAATCTCTCTCTAGTTTTTCTTACCTGTGGAGTAAGAAACAGTTGCCTTGCTAGGGACAGACAGGATAAGAGACATTCTCTTACCAGGGGTAGCCAGAATAGGTAAACAGATTGGGGCAAACTTCCTGGATCAAATCCATTTTACCAATTGTAAGTGGTATATAGTTGCCTCGTTTGTAAAATGGGGATAATGATAAAACCTTTTCACATGCTATTGTCCAGATTTACTGAGCTAATATGGAAATGAAGCACTTAGCACAGGGTTTGATGCATGGTAGGTAATGAGTGTTTTCTATTATTAGTTTTTAAAATAGCCTTTACATTTACTCTGTTCCAAGCACTTCATATATATCATCACAGTTATGCACACAACTACCCTGGGATATAAAGTCAAATTGCTTTCACCATTTACTAAAGAGAAAACTAAGACTCAGAAATAGAAACAGGCCCAGTCTTGCAGGTGATAAGTCCTGGAGACAGTATGCCAGCCCAGAGTGACTGCTGTAACAGATGAATCTTTGACATGATTTAATTGGGAGAGTTTGGTAGAAAAATCAAGTAACTGGCTTGTTCAGTCGCAAGTGGGCCAACTACCATCAATCTGAAAAGGCACCTTTTCCTTTTGCTCCTACCTTACTCCCAATTTAATCATCCACAAGAGTTCTTATCTTTCTGGAAAGCAGAAAGCAGGATTATTAAAAGAACAGTATTATAATTATATTTTTGGTTGATTTTAACAGTAGTAACAATAACCATCATTCTGTAAAAAGAAAAATACAATTTTAAATCAAAACTTTGGTCTATAAGGTCAGGGCCAGTGTTATTTGGTCCATATTTTCACAGCTTCTGTTGATAAGAGAATGAAGAACTTGAAAAAAATCACTGTCGTAGTTTGCAATAGGTTATATGCCATTTGTCTCTCTGGTTAAAAGTGTACATCTGTTCCATTGGTTGGCGAACTATGTCACAGGCTAAGTCCAGTCCTACTGCTTGTTTTTTTAAATCAATATTTACTAGAACAGACTCATGCTTGTTCATTCATGTGTTGTCCTCTGCTGCCTTCACATTAGCTGTGACAGAAACTATATAATCCACAAAGGTGAAAAAAATTACTAGCTGGCTCTGTGTACAGTAAAAGTTTGCTGACCCTTTAACTATTCCAATTCAAAACTTTATTTGTGAAAATAGATATTTATGTATAGTACAATATATTATATATATATATAATATGAAATATTATATACTATGTATTACATATTGTATACTAAATTTTATATACTAATCCTAGGCGCTGGTGTGTGACAGGTGCTCCAGAAATAAATGATAAATATATATTATGTAAGTACCAAAAGCAGCAAAATTAAAGATTATCACAGGCAGACTAAATTAGCAGCTGGTATATACCCTGTCTTACTTTTGACTCTGAATCTCCTAAAAAAAAGTTTTGTTCAGTCAATGGTAGAATCCTTTATTTCAATGGGACCAAAAAGCATAGTATCATTCAACTTCCAATAGTGGGAAATAAACTCATCTTAAATCACAATGAGTTAGCATCTCCTTAGCTCTTTATATTTCCTAAGTTCTTCATTACTATATATCCAAAAGTTCTTTATTTCTGCAGAATGACAGACAGTTCCCAGAAAATTTTATTTACCATAATTTCAATCTGTTCTATCATGCTATTTTTTGAGACTGAACTTTACACATTGATTTTGATATTTATTTTCAAGCACTTTTGATGCCAAACCCTGTTTGAGAGGCTAATGATAAGAATATCCAAAACACATTATTCCTACCATCAAAAGCTTATATATCAGAAGAGAAATCAAACCTAAAATAATAATGGTATTTGTGCATAGACTGGAAGTGCCAAAGGTCACATGGGAATCCACAGGGTAAGCAAACTTAGAATGACATTAGTGAATAGACCATGGATTCATTCATTCACTCCTGAATATGTTTTGCACGCGCAGGGTGCCAGACCTTCATGCTGCTCCTTGCATGTAGGTAGAGCAGAGAACTTCAAGGAGTCATCACTACAGGGAGGAAAGAGAGACAATAGAGGTAAACAGCACAGTCCTTTCAGAGTGTGACTATTAATACCGATGAAATTCACAGGGAGATAGCAGGGAAAGTAACTTGTGGAAGAGTTAGTAACAATGTCTCTAGAAATACTAATTTTTCTGAACCTCTTTCTCCTCACCTTTGAGGTAAGTATAATAACTACTTCATAAATACTATAAAGACAAAATATTTAAATATAGACACTGTTGCTTTGTTTATGATACATTGTTGAGTGTTCAGTAAGGAATTGTTGTTGCTACTGTTATCATCATCATCATCATCATTAAAGTTTTCTATATTATTTAGTTAACACCTCCATCTTTTCCCAGAACTTGGAAATCTCTCCACTCTAAATGTAAAATTAGATAAGTATAAATCATTGAGGACCATATTCTATGCCAGTGCTTTGCAAAATTACCTATTTGTTCTCCAAATCAGCCCGTTTCATAGATGACTGTCTGCTGCTTAGAAGGCTGAGATGTCTTGCTCAATGTGTACATACAGTAAGAGGTAGAACTAGAATTAGAATTCTGTCTGGCTCCACAGTCTATTTCCATAACCTGGTGCTACAAAGCAACGTGGACAGTATCATCAAAAAGACTCTAATGACTCACCTGCACTGAAACCTCAGGTCTCATAGCACTGGACTAGCTTGTCTTGCTTTGCATCATATACTTTGTAGATTCAAGTTGGTTTCTAGTCAAACAGACAAAAAAAAAGGACAGATATATGCAAGAAAACATTATTCAGTCTGTTCAGGTAACAGGAGGTGATAAGGTTAGCACCCTGATCAGGGATGCAGACTTCAAGACAGGATAAGAAACAGAACAGCTTCTTAACATTAGAAAAGTATAAATTATAATGTGTTTTCAAATTTTCCTTGCATTTAATCCTTAAGCAAAAAGTTTCAGTTTATTAACTGAAGACCCGAAGTTTTAGAAAACTTTGGGTAGAAATGAGAAAAGCTGAGATTTCAAGTCCCAGTCTTGATTCTAAGTCCCTGTGTGTAGCATATCCGAAAGCTAAAATCAGTGGGAAATGCTGAATTTATGGCTTGCTGAAGGAAAGAAACATCCCTCCCCCATTTTTTTAATAAATATTTTTATTTACTTTTGTTATTCATATCTTTTATATTATTGTGTGCTCCCCATAGGTTACCCATCACCCGTTCACCCATGAAGCCATCACCATAGTCTCTTGTGCTCCCCTCTTCCCCCCTCTTGAGCCCTTCCCCTCTCCTCCCCCATTTTGACTATCTCTGTGAGTTCTTTCCCGCCCAGCAGGCCCAAGCAGGGTGTGGGCACCCTCGCCAGGGGAGACACCTCAGGAAGGAGGTGGCTGCCTCCAGGTGCTCTCAGGCTCATGATGTGGAACTTTGTCCAAGACCTTTAGCAGCAAGAAAACGAAATGCCCTCTCAAAATCTGGCAGCTCGGAGAGCTTTATTTTATTGAGAGGTAACCTCTCTTCCCCTCCATCTTTCACATTGTACATTTAAAAATATTCTCATTGATTTTCCATCCCCTGCTGAATGAGCAGCTGAGGGAACGCTGTCTGTGTCGCGGTCTGCAGTGTCACCCTACCAGGCTGTCTGGCCAGAGAAGCACAGGGGAGGGAACTATCTCCCTCTGAAACGATCGATATCTTCATAGAAATGTTGCCGCCAGCAGCTGGATGCCTATAGCTCAGCCAGGCATGCCTCGGTCAGAATGCCGCAGGTCTGGTTCCAAAGAGAAAAAAATGACCTGGGGAAGTAAATATAACTTAGGGCAAAGATTGAAAAGACAAAAAAGAACAGCAGGTTACATCAAGGCAGATTTTTCCACGTGGGTAGCCGTTCCTCAATGGAGGAGGAGAGAATACTTAGAAAAAGTTAAAAAGCACTCTCAGCCCACGGTAGGGAACGGTAGCGTTGTTCAGGCTGGCTGGTGAAAGAATTCAGAAGGACATTTGATTTTCTAAACTGAGATGTTATTATAATTTGAATCGAATTGCTGCCAGCTGAGTTTTTCCCTTCTCAGCGTGTTTCCAAATATCCGCCTCCTGTGAACAGGAACACATCCGAGCGGCAGGAGGGAGGCCAGAGCCTTTCTTCACGCACCGTCACCAGACTGCTGTCCATACTGACACCCCACACCCAACAGCGGCTGAGTTGGGTGGGCGCTCCTGCCCCTCAGGGCTAGCTGCAAGCGGTGCCTGGCTCACAGCAGCTTTCTCTCCCAGGGAAGAGCCTTGAGATCAGAACATTGAGCATCCCCAGATTTTATTTTTCCCACTGGCTATATCACACTTACAATTTTATGCATAAAATAGCTTGTATTATCGTTTTCCTCTTAATCCCTAGTTCTCGTCCTTCCTCAAGCATCGCAAAATATAACCACACTTTCTGTACTGTGAATCTCTGCTCATATTTTCATGAAACATTTTTTAATCAGAGTACAAGCCACAAAACACTCTGTAATTCTTGCTAGAGTGGTTATTTTGAACGGCGCATTTACGATATAGTACTTGACAGGTAGTGTCATGAATCCTTGCATTGGCATCCCTAGGTAGTTTCTTGTCAAGAAATCTGAAAGTAATTCACAATGCAGGATATGACAGTTCCTGATCTCTCCACCACTGAGTGAATCACCACTCAGACTTTATTCCTTTTTCTTATACTTTAATTGACTTTGAATTGATTTCCAGCCCTTTCCTGTCCCCATCATTCAATTTTTTGCCCCACCAAGAACCCCACGTTGATTATAACTCTCTGTTAGATACTGTATGTTCAGACACTAAGTCAAAACAGAACAGACTGCGAGAGGAAAATCCCAGTGCACCCAAACAATGTAGAATTCAGATTGATATAACTATCTAGTTAAGTTTATGCTTCAATTGATTCAGTTAATGCAAATGCAAAGGGTCATTGATCACTCTGCTGAAGACCATTTGAAAGCAAAATATTCCCAGTAACAGAACTCTTCATTAATATGCAACAATGTGGGAGAAGAGGGACCAGGTCCAAATACAGAACGTATTGTTATCCTTCAAAGAATGGCATTATGATATTAAAGGCTAACTTTTTTGTATTCATTAACCAAGAAAACATGTCCAGAAGGAAATACATGTCTGAGAATGGGAATATTCCAGCCAGAAATACAAGTACTAGAGCACTTTGCTCATTTCAAGAGCCCTAAACTCCCACATACCTCCACAATTATGTTTTAACATTTCTTTTTTTTTAAAGATTTATTTATTTATGCATACAAGCTGGGGTGTAGGCCAGAGGTGTGCGGTGGTGAGGGGATTCACTAGAGACAGAGTGGAGAGCAGAACAGGCAGATCGACTGAAGTACACTGCTGAGGGGAGCAGCGGGCGAGGCAGGAGAGGTCTGCTGTGCCAAGCTCCCTGGCCGGATATCGAACTCGTGCTGTAGTGGCTCTGGATAGCTTCATAGTGCTGCGTTCAACCTGTTGCATCACCAGGGAGGCCCTGTTTTAACATTTCTTTAAAATAAGAATTTGCTCAATAAAAATTCAACTTTTCACTGAGCACTTACTATGTGGCAGAAACTTATCCCAAGCTGTTGTGAAGTAGAGATGGAATAAGATCTGGTTGTTGAATCCTTTGTTTCTGAAATCAAAAACAGAGTTTGGGCAGTATAGAATGTGGTATCCAAAATTGATGAAGTCCATTTAAAATTAAAGTTACTTTCTATGATGTCCTTGAAGATCATGCATTGTTAAAGAGATTCTTCAAATCCAAGTTTACTCATATGATTGTTACCTCTTATCTTGTGGTTTTCTTTCTTAGCATCAAGAAAGCTTTTTTGCTATTTAAGATTGTCTTGAAATTTAGACATTCTGCTACTAAATGACAGCCAAATGTTTGAATAGGCCCTGGGAACTCTGATTAAATAACTTTCGTCTGATCATTTCTTTAAAATTTCTATAGGCTCAGTTTCAAATTAACCCTGCCCCTTTAAAAGAATTCAATTCTTTGATTTCTTCTCAAAGTGGTATCTCCATACCATTCTATAACTCCATGTCTTCAATGATATATCAATTATAATAAACTTTAAAAGAAAAAATAACAGGTCAGGAAGCCATTGTCCCAGGTCTAGAAATGGATCATGGTCTTAGCAACCTTCAAGAAATTAAAATGAATTCTAGTAATTTTGCAGCACTTCAGAAGGAAACTGCATCACTCCTGAGAATACAACAATTAAGATGATTACTGACAATAACTGTGATTAGGAACTGAATCTATCCCTATAGTTTATCAGCACCTTGAGGGATACATATACACTTTGTCTAATATTGGAAAAGCAGTTTTATGTACACACTTTAGAAGAGGCCAAACCTACCACTCACTCACTAGATATTATTTCCTATTCAAGAACATAATTCCTCTAATTATCTTCCTTCTCTCTCTGCTAGATCATAAATTTCTCCCTCTCTAAGGGATTGTTCCATAAGCAAACAAGGCTGCTGTAATATCCTTCACCTTTGAAAAAAATAAATTGACTTCATTCCCTCCAGTGACCCATCTGTTTTACTACTCCCTTTCCAGGAAGGCCCTCAGAAGACATGCTATCATCACTCTCATCTTCTCTTGATCCCACTCCAAGCAGACTGGCCTGATAAATCGAAGTTTTTATTGGAATTAATTAATAATTTTCTCCCAGAAATTTCTTATCTTCTTACCCATGTCTTTCTGTCTATAGTCCATTTTCCAAAAGCATCGAATATATGTATCCCAACTGTCAGTTTTGTCTACATCCTGTAATTATTTTTTGAATCCTAATCTCTCCATAAAAGCAGTTAGTACTCTTGCTAGATGATAATAATTATCTCTCAGAATTGTTTCAAAGATGAAATGTTTAGCATAAATACTATATGACTTTTAAAAAGGTGGGACCAGTAGTCCCATTCTGGGGCATATACTTTAAAAAGTAAAAACATACATCCACATAAAAAATGTACAAAAAAGTTCACAATAGTATTATTCGTTATAAGCCAAAAATGTAAACCACCCAAAGGAATGCATAAATAAAATGTGATGTATATCTATTATTTAAGCATAAGAAGTGAAATACTGGTACATGCTACAACATAGGTGAACCTTAAAAGCATTATGCTCATGAAAAAAAAATGTCATACACAAAAGGTTGTGTCATTCCATTTAGATGGGGTGTGCAGAACAGGCAAATATATCATGACACAAAGTAAATTACTGGCTGTCTAGGGCTGGGAAAAGCAGAGAGAATAGTAACTGCTAATGGACATGGAGTTTCTTCTGGGGTGGTGAAAGTGTTCTAAAATTAGGTTATAGTCATGGCTACATAGCTCTGTAATTACCCGGAAAATCTTCATGTTGTTTAAGTGGGCAAGTTTCATTACATGTAACATATCTCAGTAAAGCAATGCATGAAATTAATGTCATCAGTTGTAAGTCAAATTGTTAATATGCATCTTTTGACATGTGTTGAGAATGGCACTTTACCTAAGTGGCCTTTCTCAAAAAAAAAATCCATAACTTCATCTACCCAGGAGAAAAGCATTAGCCAAATTCAAACCGAGGGACATTCTTTAAAACTATTGAGTCATTAAAAATAGGGAAAATTAGAGAAACTGTCACAGCCTAGGGGAACCTAAGGAGATGAGATGATTAAAAGCAATGTGGTATCCTGGATGGGATCCTAGAACAAGAAAAGACACTGAAGGGAACATTAATGAATCTAAACAAGTATGGAGTTAACTAATTCAATATAAAAATTATCAATATTGGTTCATTAACTGTGACAAATGTACAATAATATAAGGTATTAATAATAGAGAAGCTTTGTTCTAGGGTATATGGAAACTATTTGTAATTTTTCTATAAATCTAGCACTGTCATTTTTTGGAAATCAATATACAGGCATTAGTTAATGGTTCTGGAACTTGTTGTAAAAGTCATAGTACTAGTAATTATTCATGTAAGTTTTCTCAACAGACTACCATAGAAAACCTAGTTAGCCCCTGGTTTCACATGAAGTAAACATAGGCAGTCAAGCTTTTATCCACTCAAGGAACTGTAATCTCAGCTTTAACAATCAGATAGAAACCTGTCCCCAGTAAGAGAGAGAAAAGAGTGAGGAGGAGGAGGGGTGGGGGAGAAGGAGAAGAAACAGGAGGAGAAGGGGAAGAGGAAAGAGGGAATGAAGAAGGAAGGAAAAGAGAAAAAGAAGGGGGAGGGAAGATGAAAAAAGGGAAGAAAAGAAATTCCTGAATAGCGTCTTTAGTTACAGATTTTATAAAGATGACAAAAGAATGTGCTGAAAACAACTCAATCCAAATGTTCTTAAGAACCGTATTCTACCTATTCCATGTAATTACAGTGAAGAGTTAAATATATATATATTAAAATATATATATTTATTTATTTATGGGCTACCATATATATATGGTAGTAGGGTTTGATTTCAAAACATCAAACTGATACTCAATGAAAAGGTTATCCTTCATGATGGTGGCCAAAGACAGAGACCCATCCAAGTGTAGACCTACATTTCCTACTCTGCTTTGCTCTTGCACCATCTATGCTGGCAATCTCTTTAAATACTTTGTTTCAATCAACTTATTTTTACAGATTCCTCTCCTGCCCACAAAATGCTCTTCAAAAATGACTGCCTACTTCCTGGTTGACTAAAATGCTCCAGGGAGCTAATGTTTTCAGAACTCAGCACTTTGCCCTGCAGCTTTATCTCCTTAGGCAGCTGCCTCTCTCCTGCCCTAGCAATGGCAGGCCAAGGACCCCAGAGTGTGAATCACCTCATCTTATAAAGATGATGGCTCCTTGTAATGCTTTCAGAGGGCTCCTAGAGAAAGAAATAGTTCCACTTCTTACATGGTCTCCCATCCAGATTTGCAAACTAAATTGCTTCTGGTCCCGATGATATGACTTGCTATCTATGTCTCCAGATCTTCGACACCTCCATCCTCTGCAAGGACACTCTTCCTGCTTCTCCACCTTCTGATTTTAGCTTCAATGTCACTGGGACCAGACAGCCCTCACTGAGCAGCTCTTAACAAACCCAAATCCAGATCAGGTGCTCTCATAGCACCATGACTTTCCTCTGAGCATTTATCACATTGTATGATAACTGTCCTTCAGGCAACTAGGTATGTGAAGACATTGGCAGTGTCCCTCTAGACCACCATAGAATCCTCAGGAGTCAGGAGGACATTGACTGGTATACAGTAAAAAGCAAATAAATCTGTTAGAATGTCTGAATAAATTTCTTTCCTACTAAAAACACAGGTCACGCCATTTCCCCTGTAAATGCTGTGACCTTTCTCAAGGACCTTGACATCAAGGTGGAGGTTGGTGCAAAGAACCAGTCTTTCATGGCATCGCACATTCCCTGCAATTGCCCTCCACCCCCCACCAAATGTCAGTGCTTAAATACAATGGCCAAAAGATATTTTTCAAATTTCTATTATGTGACTATTTGGAATAAAGAATAGTAACAGCAGTAAAATGTCAACAACCACAATGAAATTAATCGAGTATGAAAGACTCAATCTTTCTTCAAGACATTCCCTTTCCAGGTGTTTGCTCTGATATGGAAGAAGAGTGGTTAAAACCCAAGCTAGGGTTACGCTAATAACATGTGCCTGTTTTAACAGTGATTGAACTCAATCAAAGATATTTGGAAATAATTAAAAATAATTAACAGTTAAGTTAAATGTATTATTTACCAGGCCACTGAAGACTTATGTCCCTCTAGGTC
The DNA here is from genome assembly GCA_004024925.1 of Scalopus aquaticus. Lineage (NCBI taxonomy): Eukaryota > Metazoa > Chordata > Mammalia > Eulipotyphla > Talpidae > Scalopus > Scalopus aquaticus. The sequence continues at coordinate 24,494 of PVIJ01010070.1, read as the reverse complement.
AACCTTAAAAACATCATTATTTTAGCTTTATGTTCACGCCTCCGTAAAATTTTAGAAATATATTTCAAATAAAAAACTGAAATATGGGAACTCATTTTGCTAATTAACCAGTCTCCATTTGAAAGGATTTTTTAATATTAAAAATTAATTTTTTTACAAAAATCTTCCTACAGTATATTGAAATATTTAGAATTCAGAGGAGGGTCATGGTTACATATTTTGAAATAATTTTTTTCCATGCCCGTATTCAACATTTTTTTCCCTTATTGAACTAACATTGGTCCACAATACTTTATATAATTTAGAGGAATGGGTTCACACTTCTACAGATGTCTGTTACCATCACACCTCCACCATCCAAAGCACCCATAGTCCTTTATCCTAGACCATTGCTCCCCTTCCTCCTTTGTTCCCACAAGGTCAGGCATATAGTGCCTCAAGCAGCCTCAGTTCTGCAATCATAACCTAAAGGGTACCCCTCAATGAATAGGAGACTCTAGCCAGGAAATAAATGCCCATCTTCTCTTCTCTAGACAGAGAATCCTGATGTGCATTGCTTCATTCGCAATTGCCCACAGTAGGAGTCATCTCAGCAACACCCCCTATCTTTTACTTCAATTACTCTGTCACACGCTCCTCAATAGCCTGATTCTGGCTTCCTGGGATTGTCTCCCAAATGAACCACCTGCATTTGTCTCTGGCTTCGTCTTGGGAACAAAAGCATGGAGGAGGCGGCATGGGGCTGTTTTTGATTTCTTTTTCTGCTTTGTTTTCATGTGCATCCACAATGCATTTCTCTCTGTTTCTCCTTAGGTCACGAAGATGCTGGCAGTGGTTGTAATTTTGTTTGCCCTTTTATGGATGCCCTACAGGACTCTTGTGGTTGTCAACTCATTTCTCTCCAGTCCTTTCCAAGAAAATTGGTTCTTGCTCTTTTGCAGAATTTGCATTTATCTCAACAGCGCCATCAACCCAGTGATTTACAATCTCATGTCCCAGAAATTCCGTGCAGCCTTCAGAAAGCTCTGTAACTGCCAGCAGAAACCAACGGAGAAACCTGCTAACTACAGCGTGGCCCTAAATTACAGTGTCATCAAGGAGTCTGATCACTTCAGCACCGAGCTTGATGATATTACTGTCACCGACACTTATTTGTCTGCCACAAAAGTGACTTTTGATGACACCTGCTTGGCTTCTGAAATAACCTTTAGCCAAAGCTGAGTCATAACTTAAAAGGAAATGGACCACAAAGTAAATGAGAATCTGTACTTTTATGAGCCCCGGAGAGGAAGTGGTCAATATTCACTAAGAAGACGGAGCAGTTAAAGATTTTGCCAATGCTCTAACAAATTCTGGTCCAAGACACTTTAGCCTATGAGGATTCATATTTTCCCTCTTAAAGAACTAGTATAAAAAAAACCCAAACAGTAGAAACTGCACATGTAGCCCTTTTCATTTAATCTAAGAAAACTACTGTCTGTTCTGGGCTATGAAGTTTAAATAAAATCCAGACATCAATTTATATTATTCATAAAAATTTTGTCAATATGACTTCTTAACCTTTTATCCCAAATTAATTATATGCTTGATAATTTGGAAACATGCAAAATTTTAAGTTTTTGCATTTAAAATCTCATTGTACCAAAGTGTAGTGTTACTTCATGAATATATGAGACTATAGGGAAAAATAGAAAAACATTTTATTTATTGAGTCAAAATGAGATTTAAAAAAATAGAAATATAATATCTATAACAGTCTAACAGTTCTTATAGCTCACAAAAATATGGTTATCATTCAATTAATATAAAATAAACCAGGAAATAGCCAAAATTACAAATCGCGGAGGCATAGATTTGATTTCCAGAGAAGTCCACCTCTTGTCAGCTCTTTGGGCCTTCTAAATAATGTGTGAGGCAGGGGAAGTATGCAGGTTAAATAGCGGTGAAGATGCAAATTAATCTGTGATTAATATTTGAAAGTACAGACAAGTATAGACAAAAATCCTTTCAAATAAGGATTTCCTTTTTCGCTGAAACATTGAAGGAAGAAAATTCTTCATGAGCATTTTATGTATAAACTGCTTAGCCAAGTTAAGTGAATTCTTCTAGCTGAATCTATCTTAAACGTCTGAGACATTCTCAAAAGCCCAGCTGCTATTCAAAGCTGGAGTCTCTTATATCTCCAGATGAAGACTCCTCACTGAGCACTGCAGTGTATGGATTTGAACATGTCCAAATTGTCTTTTCTTCCTGCCTGCTTATCATTTGTAGGTTATTTTTCCAAATGCTCTTTTGTTCACAGATTCCAAATCAAAGCAAAGTAAAATTCCGCTGACTGTATTTCCAATAGAGCTAAACTTGATTTCATCCCATTATCAATGGTGTGAATGTGCAGCTGCCCAAGACATAGTGTCAGGTCCTACTTTAACCCCTTTCAAATGACTCACCTACTGAGGTGTGACCAATCAGTATCTCCAAGAGTATAAATTATCCTGGGAAATAGTTCAGTAATAGCTGGTTTTAAGGACTGGATCAAAAGGTACTGGTACCTTTTAAGTGCAGCTGAGCCTGGCACTTTCCTTCTCCAGCCTATATTCCTATTTTGTGGATTTTTTTCTGAAACCTAGTATTAACAATAGCTGCCCCTTCCCACCTTCCTTATAAGTAAAACATCATACTATTTTGGAAACTTCTGTTTTTAAATGCTTCTTCATGAAGACTCTGCCATTCTGAACATCATTCCAGAATATGCTTTTGTGAAAACTAACCTTGTCGCTGCCAGGAAGACATTTCTGTCCTGCCATTGAACCAGCAAGCAAGCATTTATATCTGAATCTCTTAAAAGTCTGTCTGCATGACATTAAGCAATCTCTTTTAGTTGACTTGCGATCCTGTACTAAATACCAATATACTGGAATCACAAATAGAACCCCAGAGTGACCCAACCCGGTGACACAGGCACATGTGCAGGTGTGCGTGCACAAACTGCCTAACAAAGGTGTTTGGAATATATTAGATTTTTCATCAGGGGATGGAACTGCTATCCCTGAGTCTATGTCCCAGGCATGCTGGTAGGTGCTTAATCAACTGTCTTCATCAGAGTCTCATGACAGCTGTAATTTCTCTGATGATTCCAGGGTTCAGGAATCAATGCAAATTCCTTAAATTGTGTAAATTCTGAGGAGAGAGAATTAATTCCTTTTTTCAAGACAGGAGACTGCTAAAAGTTCTTGTGACCTGATCACCTAAGTAATAAAAACAATATGTTTGCTGAGTAGTAATAGCAGATATTGAAAAAAATTACAGTAAGTTTTACATGCTATGCATAGAACACTTTCACCTTGGAAAATTTAACATATGAGCTCAGTTTTTCCATCTTAATTTTTAAAATGTTATTTGCTAATAATCTGTTAGTTTTAGACCACATGGGAAATTCAAAAGAACAGAGTTCATGGTGTTTCAGTTCTAAAGCAAATGCCATTATGAAATTAAATGTTCCCATGCAATGTGCAATAGATATTTGGGTTTACACAGGAGAGATATAACTTCTAAAGTATTCTTTTTCACACTTTACTAAATCACAAATACTTACATAAATAATAAAAACTTCATACACTATCAAATGAAAAATAAAGAGCTAGATTAAAAATTGCTAATGGAGTGAAGTAATATTATTAAGGGCCTCCCTTAATAAAATCCTTTGAGTTATTTTATTACTTTCAATTTCATTAATTACTGAGTGTCTTTGGTTAGATCTTGCACCTCAGGTGATTAGGTAAAGGGCACCAATCATGAGTAAAACGAGCAAACATAAATTCCCATTTGTGACTTCACCAATATTGTGAATATAATTCTAAAGCTTTACTCCGACACAAATATCCTAAATGCTGAAGAAAAATGGGAAAACTCCAAATTGTTTATTTTATTTCTAAAAAAACCAAATGCACAGAAGACCTTGATGATATTTCAAAACAAATGATTGATTTGAGTTAAATACCTAGTAAAATTAAAGAAAAAACTATAGCCACATAACATAACTAAGTGTCAAATGAAAACTTAAATTGTTTAATTGTCTGAACAATGTTTTGGGGTGATAAGGACAATGTAACTTCACAAAGTTGTATCCACATGATTTGCCCTTAAAGAATAAGAGTTACATCATTTAAACTATCAAATATGTAAATATGATAGAAGGGAAAAATATTAACCTTTTGGAAAAAAGGGAGTTTTTAAATACTTTACCCATGATTCTTTGACTCCTATAAATGTCAATGTTATTTTTGCCCCTCAGTTGCAACTCACAAAGCAACTAGAATATTTGTCTATGAAGTAAGGAAACTAGATATGAATAAAAGGGCATCCAGAAACAACTAGTTAGTTCCATATTCAAAGAAACATTTTTACAAATGTTCGGAATGATTCATTCCCATTAGAAGAAGCAGAACTTAAAAATTTCTAGCAATTTATTTTATATTTCTCTTCACTCTGTAATAAACCACTATCAAAACCATGATTTGACTGAGAGAATGTAAGTTCTCAAGATTAATATGCCTGAAGTTGTACAGAATTTGGTAGTGACAAATAATATTTTTCTTTCTTTCCCCTTTTCCCTCTCAAACTCTTGTTCGCCCACAAACATTGCTTTCTTCAGAGCAATTTCATCTGACTTCCTGCAAGAATAAACTTGGACATGAAAATTTTAAGTCAAAGTGTAAATATTCTTTCAAATATATTCATATATAAGAAAATATTTTGTTGTTCTAAATGCTTTGATGTTTTCATAAAAATATGTTTTAATTAAGGAAAAATCAAAATTTCTAAAGTATATATTTTACTGTGTCTCCATTTGCATGTGTATAGTTCAACTACTCAAATGACTTTTTCCTCACAGAATGAAGTAGAGGTCCGGCATTTCAGAGGTTTCAGTGAGTAACTAATAAAAGAATGGTTCATGTGTGAAAAACTGGGGAAATTTGCGCAAGAAAACAAAAGTTTCTTCCCATTTTTAAGGACCTCACAGTTCAGTAAGGAAAAAATAGATTAATATGATATCATCTCAAGATATAACTGGTTGGCAATATTTGGAATATGAATTAGAAATGTCACAAATGATTTACAGAAGCAGTTGTAAAAAGTCTATTTGGAAATGCTTTAAGATGACTTTTAATATAAAAATCATTTACATGTATAATTCTATTTTGTGAATTCTATTTAGAAATATTGATCATTTAATTCTTAATTTCATTGATTTTGTAAGAAAAAGAAAAGGTCAGCTAAGATTCTGTAATATTTTTTGTTTATTATTGTTTGGTCTGTAAGTATAATCTCAAATCACTCTGCAGGAAACTTCATTTACAAGGGTTGCACATTGAGGTGTAAATTTCTTACTGAGATAGTTAAGGCCAAATGGATTATGCTGAGATAAACCCGTTTGTGAGATTCTGATTTTAATATCCAAATAATCTCTTTTAAAAAGGGTGACCATGAATGTTTGTTGTTAGACCTATTTGTATTCTCTTATACCAAGCACACTAATGGTAAATCCAATATGATTTATGTTTAGAAATTACATCTCGATTAAACAGTACACTTAGGACTGTTGAGACAGTACATTGTCTCAGCTGTCAAATCGGAATCCATCAAGAGAACAAAAGACAGTTTTATAGCCAACAAACAGCAAATCCACAAAATGATTGCCTGTCTGACCTCATGGAGGAGTATCAGGGTCAAGCTCATATAGTAGACTCTCAATTGGAGTAATGGAAATAAAAGCACTTTGAAAATTATAAAAGTTAAAAGACTGGGAATAACAGTGATTTAAATAGAGCGCAAAGCAACACCCTTAAGTAATTATTTTATTTCTCACAGAATAATGAATTTGATTCTTTTGTATGTGACTGCCCTCTGACTTTAAAAAAGAGTATGGATTTTTCTCAAGAATGTTATGAACCGCTATAGATAAGGACGGATACTTTCTAGAAGAGAAAACCACATACAACATGGCACTAAAATAAGACTCCACCTAACCTGAGATCTGAATTCAGAAGTCCATAAAAACATTCTCTGCACTCCTAGAATGGCACAAAATGTACCAGTAAAAGGGCCAAATGTTTACTTCCTAGCTAAAAATAGAAACCACTCTCACTTTCCTATATGTAGAATTTTCCTGAAAACATATCTTAAAAGTGCCTTTAATTTGGCTCTTCCCCAAGAAATTCTCAAATCCCAGGTGATTTTGATGTCTAGAGGCCTCCGAGCACAGCAGGCAAACCACCAAGCCCTGCCCTTCCCATGGAAAATCTTCAAGTCTCTTATTTATCACAAAATTCTTAGTAAGCAAGCACGTGGCAAACTCCTTGAGGGCCTAAGTCTATACTTGTATTTCATAAATTATCTAAACTTGGATGATGTGCCTACATATCTATTAAATAAATGAATAAATCAATGAATCCCAAATGAAGAATTATGTTTTTTAAATATTATATTGATGATGCCCAGTTTTCCCCTAGATCTAGCCTCATAATAAGATAGTTTTGTTTGTTTGTTTTTCCTTTTTTAACATTTTTCCCAGCTCCGTGAAAGGCACTGCAATAAATGTGCTTGATCATGGTCCGAAGAATCCTTTACCTATATATGATACTTGAAAATTTCAATAGCACTTTCACATCCTCATTTAATAATTCACCCAATTTAATAATGAGAACTAAAGACTAACACAATCTCTCTGCCCTTAAGGAGATTAAAATTAAGTGACAACATATTAACTCAGAGATATATGAAACACAGAATACATAATTAGAAGTCAAACTGATTTCAGATTCCAAATAACTATCAATAAGCGCATCAGAAGAAGTGTATTCAGTGGGGCCGGGGTGATTAAGGAGAACACTGTAGAGATGGTGGGGATCTTTCAAGGATGCACTTGATAAGTAAGGACAAGTCATGTGGGAGAAATAAGATGAGTGAGGGCAGGGGCGCCAATAAAACTCAAGTCTGCAGACTTTGAATATGTATGTCCAAAGCAAGGCCTTTTTCTGAGGGTTTGAGGAAGGAAGGCTATAGCCCTTTCACATTTGCCCCACTCATGAAGCCCCACGGAAGGGAAGAGTGAAGGAAGTCAAAGACCTACTGTACCTATATTTGGTGATGAAATATTGCCCATGTTATGAGATTAAAGTTTAAAATCATCTGTCAGCTATGTTTGTTTCCTAAACTTTGTAAACTTTATTATCTATAGAAAATAGAGTACATTATTTGGATAAGTATTATAATTCTAAAAATATTCTTAGAGTCTTAAATTTCCAAGTGAAGGAATACATATGTAGCTTTGTTTCTATATTGTATTGTCACCATATATTTAAAAGTATTTGAACCTGGGCCTCCCCAGTGGCACAGCGGTTAAGCGCTGTGCTGTGGAGCTGTCAGCAGCGGCGACGCGAGTTCGATGCCAGGCTGTGGAGATTCCCACATGGCGCGGCAGACCTCTCCTGCCTCGCCTGCTGTTCCCCTCAGCAGTGTGTTTACATGGATCTGCCTGTTCTGCTCCCCACTCTGTCTCTGGTGAACCTCCTCACCGCCCCACGCCTCTGGTCTGTACCCCAGCTTGTGTGCATAAACAGATCTTTAAAAAAAAAAGTATTTGAACCTGTGTATATTATTCAGGGTCCTTATCAACTCTGGATTTAGCCAATTATGCTAAACATAGAAATCAGAGCTAGCTCAGGGACCTAGGCCCTTCATAAACTTAAGCTTCAAGATTCATTGTGAAATTGAAAAGCATGTAGCAATTAGCTTTAAATTATTGTGATAATATAGAACTTGCATGTTGCTTATGAAGTGATTCTGAATGTGCTTGCTGCTTCTATCAGTTTTAGAAAGGCGTATGCTGACTTCCACCTCATTACTTGGGAGTTAATTATTATGTCCTTGTGGGAAGAAGCCTCTTCTTTAAGAACGTACAGTATTATGTACTCTGCTATGGGAAATTGTGTGTCTGTTCCAAAATGTGTATTGTGAGCAATAAAGCATCAAACTGAAAGACCTGGCTCCTTAGTTTTCTTTTTCTTCCAAGCTATTTCATTTTTGGTGTAATTTGACCCTAAATCACTTGCCCAGAAGACATCACTTTAATTTGTTTTAATCCAATGGCATCCAACATGTACCTCTGTGGGATTTTTCAAATGATGGTAATATACAAATAGATATTTTCCATTTTAATAACAAATTGAATATGTATTGGAGCAAATATGATAACTCACCAAGTCATCATGAAATAATATTATAGTACTCTCTTTGAGCTTGTTTAGAAATATAAATTATTTTAAAATAATATGTATGCTAAAAAAAAAGTAGGTAATGGAAGTCCAGAAAGAAAGCAGATCTAGAATGTTTCCCTTATTAAGTCCTGAAATTATTTGACATTAAAATATTTTTAATTATGGTGGCAAAATTAGGGAGAACTTAATAAAACCACTAGCAAAGCTCATAATTGTCAAACCATAATTCAAGTGCAGCAGGGCCTTTTTTTTTTTAACAAGTTTTTTTGAATAGCTCTCACTTGAGTCAGCTTTGTATTTTATTTTAAAGCAGTGTAAAGCAGAAAATCCCCAACCTAATCCCAAATACATATACACACACATGCACGCATTCCTATAGAATTTAAAAAAGTATCAAATATAAGAAGTCCAGAGTGACTAAGACACGTTTTCTTCCTTCAACATATACTAGCTGACTGCAAGGACTCTACTGATTCTACCTTTGCTAAGGTACCCTCAGAGAAACTCCAGTATTGATGATGAAATGGTGATTCGATTTTAACCCCACACTCTAGATCTTAATGTCTTTTTTCATGTAGGAGATACAATTGGAACAATTTCCAGTTTCTAAGAAAAAAAATTCAGATGCAGCTCAACCTAAAGATCTTTGAAAATAGGAGATACTAGCAACAGATTATTCATTTGTTTGCTTGTTTAGCTTCTGAGTCCTATTAGCTGTGATTAGACAGAAGTATACAGAAATACCTTAAGCTATTACCCTAATGGTCAAATAAAAGAAAGAAAAAGAAGAGTAAAAAAAAATAAACAGCATCAACTAAAATAACTTCCAAATAGCATAATCTGTGTTGGATCTATAAGAGAAAAAGTTCTTTCAGAGTTTAATATTCAGTATTTAATATGTGCATCGTAATTTCCTGCACAATCATTCTTTTTTTTTTTTCTGGGAAGAATATAATTGGCCATGAAAAGGATTTGAGACAGGCTTAAAGAATCAGTGCCTCTGCTTGGAACATTGAACACATTTTTCTTAATGCCAACATATGAAGGATGTGAAAACTGATTGCTACAGCCAACTGGTAAACTGTTTCTTTCAAATTGGGCTTTTGCTAAGGATGCTCACATCATATATTATTCACATATATTATTCACATACGTCATACGGTCCTACTGATCAGAAATAACGCTGGACATGATTCCTATCAATTGTTGTCATTTAACTTCTTATGTCAGTTACCTATGTTTGAGATTTTATAAAATATAATGTTGGCATGTCTTATGACTGGCATGATAGAGTCAAATAGAGTGACACTCAGAACACCCAAAGGAATTGGGATCCAGAATCAAAACTGATGCCTGCATTAAACAAGCATTAAGGAACTGAGGTGAGGGCCCACCAATCTATAGAGGCAGAGAAGGAATTCAGACTCTTAGGAAAAATGGCATCCACATGAATCAATTTAAGGCAACAAATGGGTAGTGAGCTCTGCAATGTACCAACTCCATGACAGGTGGCATACAAAATACATCATACATACTAGATATTAGAAAGTGTGGTAGTTTCTTTTTGATGTAAAGATTATCAAGACCACCTGGAAGAAATCAGTGATACTAGGAGATCTAACTGAGCAGATATAAATGTGAACAATCAGAGACACACCAAAGCTTGGGTGATGGTGCTGTACAGGGTGATGATGTGAATTCAGACTCAACTGAATTCACAATTTATTTGAGAGTCCAGAATGGGTCCCAGTCGGTAAGGTGAGGTCAGTTACCCCAGCTATGGAAAAGAGCATTTAGAGACTCAAAGACCAGGCAGACCTGACTGATGTTAGGCTGTTATTTTCTCACCCACTTAAACATTGTGATTACTATTCAGGTGTAGGAAAATTCCAGTCTTTTCAGGGATAGAATAAGCAAGAACACATGCTGCCACAGCTTATGTATCTGCCAGAGTAAGGACGCTACATATTTGAAGAATCTGAATGTCATTGTTGAGTATTTCAAATAAAAAGTTTTAATTGGATAAAAAAGAATGAATCATGTGGTTACTAGTTTTAAAACTCACATTAACCAAGCTAGGAATGAAGTATTTTCCAGAAACTAATAAAAATTATGATCTCCTTTGGGTGTGTGTGTGTGTGTGTGTGTGTGTGTGTGTGTGTGTGTTATATGTTGTGTGTTCCTATACCAAAATCTATCCCAAGAGGTAGAAATCCAGGTCACAGGGCCTCCCCGGTGGCGCAGTGGTTAAGCGTTGCGCTGTGGAGCTGTCGGCAGCGGCGACGCGGGTTCGATGCTTGGCTGGGGAGAATCCCACATGGTGCGGCAGACCTCTCCTGCCTCGCCCGCTGCTCCCCTCAGCAGTGTATTTCTGATCTGCCTGTTCTGCTACCCGCTCCGTCTCTGGTGAACCCTCTCGCCGCCCCATGCCTCTGGCCTGTACCCCAGCTTGTATGTATAAATAAAAAAATAAATCTAAAAAAAAAAAAAAAGAAAGAAATCCAGGTCACAAATAGTGACAAATGCTGTTTATAATAGAACAACTAAAAGCATGGCTTTGTTTCAGGACAATTTATCTGCTGAGACATATATATAGTTTTTAAGGGGAAAAGTTTTGATCATTGTGGTGATGTAGAACCCACACCTCGACTATGGTTCTCCAGAAGAGGAGCATGTCAGGAATGAGACACTTAAAGCTTTCGGAGTTCCAGTGGGAGAAAGGAATAAACTCAAAAGGAATACCATCTCGGTGTTTATCAGCTGTTATGGAAATTAATCCATCCATTTTGGGAAATATCAAATCATAGTATGGAAACTTAATCTAAAGATTCTGGGTCTTTAGAGAAAAGCTAACTAGGTTGAAATCCCAGTTCTACAACTATTATGTGATCTCATGGTGACTGTGTCATTTCCCTGAGTGTCTATAAAACAAGCAAGTAAAGATTTAGCTAAGTATGGATGAGATATTGCTGCAAAGCATTTGGCGCAGTGATACACACATTAAGTGCTAAATAAGAATAGATCATAGCAGACATAATTCTTGTGAGAAATTTTTAATAAATTCCAAGGGATTTGGAACCACCATGCTTCATTAAGTTATTTGAGCACTGCATCAACATTTCTAGTTCTCTTCCTGATCATGGAAATAAGGAATACTGCATATCCCAGCTCCTCTGCAATTAGGTGGTCTCCTGTGACTAATTGTGGCTAAATGAGCTAATATACAAGTTAATTTATGTCACTTCTAGGTAGAAATACTTAAGACACAGCACTTACTGCTCTTTCTTTTTCTGGAAAAAGGCTGAGTGTCATGATGGCATGACATGAATTAAAAAGCTGCTCTCAGTGACCCCTCAGATGGGGCCCCGAGAGAATCATCCAGACTCACAGCAGGCTAGACATCAGCAACAGGTGATTGTGGTGGTTGTGCAGTGAGACATTATGTTGTTTGTGACTGCAGCAGAAACTCACCTATCCTGGGTGACAGCACTTAATGCAGATGATGATACCGTGCAGTCGTGAGACAGACATAGAGCACCTATGTGCAAACGGCCTGGGCACTGACTTTTGTCCCTTTGGGCTGCTATAAAAAATTACCATAAACTGGGTGATTTATAAACAAAGATTTCTTTACCAAGATTTCTACCTTCATGACCTTTTCATCTCCCGAGGAACCTACTTTTTCATACCCTCATCTTGGGGGTTAGGATTTCAACATATGACTTTGCAGGGGGGAAACAAACATGTCATCTTTAATGGTGTTAGAGTCCATTAGACTTGGATTTGAATTTTCATCGGCAATTTACCAAGCTCAGTTTCCTCATTTAGAAAATGCAGATTAGAATATCTATTGTGCAGTTTGCTGTGAAGTATAGAGAGGATCAATGTAAAGTAGCGACACAAGGTAAGTCACCACCAGTATTATCATTATTACAAATAATACTTGTAAGTAGAAAGAGCAGTCACCTCTCCCATTGCTTTCTGCTTTTCCTGGCTTTCAACGATCTCCTGACATTCGGAGGAGATTTACACAGCAACTCGGTGCACAGAGTACATTGGTGGAAAATGGATATTCGTTTAGGAGGAAAGGAATTGATGGAGAATTATGAGTAGCTATAAGATGGCTCGCAAATGAAAATCCACTCATATTCATTTGAGAAACTTCTTTCCACCAACAATGTTTTTAAAAATTAAAACATTGTTCATCTCCTACAGAAAAGTATGAAAATTTTCCTTTGCCTTCTATAGACATATTATTACACCAAAAAGAGGCCTCCCTGTTTGAAGAATGTGCAGTAATAAGAATCAATAACATTTACTCAATATTATATATCATACCCCAGGCGTTGTGCCAGCGTGTTACATGCATTATCTTGTATAAATCTCCCAATGTCCCGTGAGCTATGTACTACTTACTTCCTTCTAGAAATGAAGAAAATCCACCATAAAATGATCGAGAACATATTATGTGCCAGTCACTGTGCTTAGAGCTTTGTATGAGCTGAGTGCATACAAACTTAGTCTAGACGTGTCTAGAAAGAAAAAAAACTTAGTTTGACCAATTGACATTCTGATACAAGCAGAATTTGGGAATTAAACAGGAAGATTTAACTGCTAAAATGCTAAAAGCAAACATATGCAGTGATATGTATTCTCTTTTCCAGCTGTTCTTTTGAAATCCTATAGACTAGTCTGAGAACACAAAGCATTCTGTGCAGCAAACCTAGACCTGCCAGGTGTTTCACTGCATTTGGAGCGAGACCACACAGTCTACACTCTACCTTCCCCTCAACCCATAAACACAGTTATGGGTCACAAGCTGACAGGATCACAAAATTCAATTTTATGGTCAAAGGCTACTGCACGTCTCTCTCCATGTTTTAAAGACCATCAAATTATTCATCCCTTTCTTTTGCAGTGATCTCAGGAGAACAAGATCTAAATCTTCACCTGCAGGTAAATACAAAATGGAACTTTCATTAAGAATGCAAACTAGAGGCTTAATTTTGGTTTCCACATGCAAATCACAAAGCAGCTGCTCAGCCAGGCCTCCTGAACACAGTAACACCAGAATCGACTAGGCATTTTTAAATGGAGTCCTCAAAGTCATTTTCCTTCTCCGCATATTCCCTCTCCTAGAGAAAGTTCCCCGGCAATGAAAGGTGTTGAATTCATGCAGAGTGCCTGTTACACAGATGAAACCACATACAGAAATTGGGAAACACATCGCAGCATCAAGAACTGTAATTAAGAAAATTGTCTTTAATGCTTTTCTATGAATATGAATGACTGGATGAATGAGATACCGGCCTCTTCATTCCCGAGAGAACTGGATACAAGAAAAGAACCTCAATTTCCAGGACCCCCAGGAAGGGTGAGGAGAAACGAGTCAAGAAGCCAACGCATCTCAGGAAAATACAGAAGCCCAGACAGGATATAAATAGATATAAAAATGATATAAAAATGAATGAAATAGATATAAAAATAGATATAAAATAGATATAAAATATCTATTAATAATAATAGATAATAATATAATAGATGCAAATAGATATAAAAATGAATGAAACTTGCAGCTCAGGTGCCTGTTGCCAAAACATTATCCTGGGTCAGAAAGAGGAAACAAAATAGAATAGCATGACTGAAAAGCTTCTTAGAAAATTGTGGCGAAATTGGCATCTGAGATCTAAAACTGGGTTTTCTCTATTTTTCACTACTGGGCCTCATTACTACTCATCGTCCTTCCCATAACTCCTGCCCTACTCAATTTTAAATCTTGGTTTTCATGTCTTTGTGCTTCACTAGAGCGCAGGACTGGTGCAAACTTGTCGATTCTAAAAGAAGAAAGCAAAGCAGCACCGGGCTGGGATTCAGAGACACCCCAAAACCTGGTTGGCAGACACAAGGCTAAGATCGTATATTTGGGAGGTAAATGGAGTCCAACATGACCCGGGTAAAGAAACAGTCAAGGATGAAGAACTATGTGGGTCCACCTCTTGGGCAGTATTTGCACTGAAAAGGAACAGCTAAGTGGTTCTTGTTCATAATCTCTGCTAGACTGAGCACCACATTCCAAAGCAGCCCCCAAATTCACTTGACATGGTGCTGAATTCCCCCGAGCTGTCTTTTCAGTTCATAAAGTTCATTTAAAATGTTATCAGAACATTTAAACATATGCATCTGGAGCTCATTGAAAAGAATCATGCATAGAGAAAATACATATTTAGGGGCATTTCTAAAAATTCAACGTTAGAGGATTGAGTGAATTACGATATTCTCATAGATGGGACACCTAAAAACATTTAGCATAGGTGATTTTACATATATATACAAATGTGTACATAATTTGGATAAATGCTATTTTTGTGTAAATTTTTAAAATTTCTGTAGTGGAGACAGGCCATAGGGCAGAGTGGGCAAAGGAGAGCCCAGAGCCCTCAGTGATTTCTCAGGCATTTAATGATCTTTCTATGCCAGGTGCAGGGCAGGCAGGGAAGCCTGGGGGCCAGGAGGCTGGCAGGCCTCTCAGCCCCTGGCGAATCTTCACTCTTTCTGGATCCTCTAGCGTTCTCTAATGGTCTCTACTGCTCTCCACCTCATGGCCCTCTGCCACACACCATCCTCTGTGATGCCGCCTTTATATGCTCAGTCTCTCAGCTAGGTGTGCCCACTTACACGTGCCCACACCACACTCGGGTTTCCACCACCCGAGCCCAGGCTCCCAAGCAACTCCTGCATTCAAAGCATCAGGTGATGGACAGAGGCCAACAGTGCAAAAGTCTGAGCAATTTTCATTCACCCTACATTTCCTTTTCCTATACCAAGTGAAAAACTGGTAAATATCAGCCCCCTTATTTTTTCCAGTGTGGAAAAGTACATGCTGAAATTAATGTAAAACAAAACCTTTGTATAACTTGAGCCGGTCCTGATCTCAGAATAGCGGCTAGAACCCCAGAGGACTTCTGGACACGAGATCACAATTTCAACACCAGGGACACCTGGTTTTCTAGAATTGCCCCAATCAGATTTTGCTGGCAAGAAATTGCCTTGGGGCACCTGAAATAAATTAACCTTGATGCAATGGGTAGCTACATAAGCTTTTGACCAAGCCTTAAAACCGGAACCGAAGAGTCTCGCTGGAAGGGCTGTTTCGGACACAACATGTGACTGATTTTGGAAATTGCTCTGGAATGACCCCTTTGGGGCACAACGGTGAGGCATTGGGAAAGCTTAGCCAAGATAACACTAATCTTGGGAAACTAAGTGTGGAACTCGGATGAAGCAGAGGAAGGAAGACAAACATCCCGTCTAGACTACTCTTTCAATGCAAAACAGGTTCCCGCAGATACAATGAGGGAACCAGTTCTCAAACTCTCCGTCCACTGCTTTTCACGATTGCTTGATTCTAACTGTATAAAAAGCGCCTGGGACAGTGTCAAGTTTCCAATAATTACAAGCATTCCCCACTTTTCCGCAATTCGTGTTATACACTTTGCTCTTAAGAAAGACTGACGTGAGTACCTGTCTTCACTAACCAAAAGGAATCTGGAGAGCAATTTACTTTTACAACAAAAGGCAAGAAAGGAAGTCGGTGCTTAGTGTTTTCTTTGTAGGAGGATAAAAGAGGCAGCGCTACCCACCACTAAACTTCTTCCCTGGTAACTACTTTATTGCTGTTTTACTCTATATTAGTGTTACTTTAGGTTTTATATGTTATTTGATGTGGGTCGTAGGTTCTCTGGGGGAACTTGGGAAAGTTTAAAAATTTTCCCATGTGACTGAATGGAAAGCTCCTTTGCTTTCCGCCATATCTGCTTATTTGCCATACTTAGGTTTCATAAGAAAGATTTCTGTCCACACTTCTATAAAAGACATTTATTGTTCCATGTCACCTTCCTCTACCATCTCCCTAAAAAAAAAAAAACCAGTCATTTGTGCATGTTGTTTAAAATTTATGTCTAATTATTATGCAGTGTGATAACAATTATGTAAATCACCAAATGAGCCAGATCAACTTTGTTTTGTTTGAATACAACACAAAATTGTGTGTTCTCAGTCTTCATAATTACTTGTTCCTGTAATATATTAGATGGTATGGTTTGGGTTGCACTAGCTAAAGCCATGATTTACCCAGGCTTACAAAGAAGGAACTTTACAGGGTCAATGGCAGGATGACTTTTTCTTATTAAATTTATTTATTTTCTTACATCACTGTTCATTTTTGTACAGTATTTGATTTCTCCCCTTAGGTGTAGTCTCCATATTTCTCCCACCAGCGTAAGAACCCGTAATCTATCACCATAGTCCCCTGTGCTCTTCCCTCTGTTTTGACCCCCCTCTCCCTCCCCCTCCCCTGCTGTATGCCTCAGATCTATGGTCAGTTTGCAAGTTTTATCTTTTTCCAACTGCAGAGTGATTACATTCAGTGGCTCAAGCTACACCATCGGGTACCCAGGACTATTTTTGTCTTTCTACAATGTTACCTAGTGTGTTGGTTTTTTTGTTCTGGTCATAAAATGGCTGCCAGTCGCAACGTCTGTTGTTCACATCCATAAGGAAAGTAAGAGAGAAATAGTGAGAGAATGTCAGATGCTGACTGCTTTACGCTAATTTTTTCCCATTGTTGGTACTGAGGATTGTCAGTTCCTTCTCAATCATGTAGACTCCGTGGTGCAGGAAAAATACCTGAATAAAATCAGGATTTTGTAAGTAAGCAGAAAAAGGTAAAGAACAAATTGCCAGCAGTTCTTGGCTTAGAAGTCATGTGGGGATATTATTTTTCTGAGGAAGTGTGTATAAGAAAGAGAGAAGCTATCAATGAAGAACCACCTATGAGTGGCTCACACACTTAGAAAATTGCAGAGAATCCTCTCTGTTGTAAACAATCTAGAAGAGCAACTTTCTAGATGTCTTAAGATTTGTCATCAGTATGCAAGTATGGAAGAGTAAATTGAGTGAGCTCACAGATCACTTAATTGACCCAGTAGCATTTGGCCAAAAGCTAAACTTCTACTAAAGTCAAAATACCCCATTTTACTCAAATCAAGATTTCATTCCTTAACTTTTTCTCTCTTGTGGTGAGCTCCTTACAATGAGGCGTTTGGATCACCTCCAGAAAATTAACTTCTGGTGATGTTACCCTGTCTGCCATTCGGACACGGCTGGACAGGTCTGAACCCGAATCCCTGTGGGTATACAATCCAGGCTTCTAGCCATGACTCAAATATGTTAGCAGCCTCTAGCGTTAAAAGTAGAATTAAATAGGAATGATCAAATAGCCTGAATATACCCAAGTCTTAGCTGTACTCTGCAGAGAATTAAATAAATGATTGTTCAAGCTACAATCCATTGTACCAAGTAGAAGAATTGATGTTATCTGATTAAAGCATAGCCTGTTGGAATCCAAAGGCCAGTGTTTTATCAGACTTTGTGACCTAAGGCAATTATCTGACTTTAAAAATCCTTCAGACAGCAGCTGCCTATAAAGGTTTCCTTCTGAGGGCTAGATTAGATTATATATTCTCCAATTCATAGACCCTTGGCAATTGGACTCAATGAATGTATGAATCATGAAAGCTCATTTATTATGTAGTAGTTTAAGTCTCTACCACGTGCAAGGAACTGTGCTAAGTCGGGCCACAATTATAAATTGGCATGTGTGGCTACAGTGAAATATGCTTTTAAATTACAGATCTGCAAAGTGCTTTACAGTCACAGACTAAGTGATAAATTCTTTCTGAAGATATCAGGGCAAAGTGAAAAGTTCTTAAAATAGGTAAATTCTTGAGATCGAGAAAAGAATTGAAAATGCATCTGTAGGGAAATAGAATTTCATGGGTAAGGGCACAAGATATGAACAAACGACAAAGTAAAAGAATATTAATGGGCAAAAATGGCTAAGATTTCAGGAGAAAAAATGAGAAAAAATAATGAACAGGAAATCCGTAATTATAAGATGGAGATTGTAAAGACATGAGTCTGAATCTTACTCTGTCTCTATTTGTCCCTTTCTTCATCTGTAGATTATGGGTGTTAATCTACCCTAACTGCTTCACAAGTTAGGGTTGCCACAGCAGGTAGTGCCTCTATCCTAGATCCACCAGACTGTGACCCTCCAAACCCCAAGACTGTCTCCTAAATGGGACACCCCACCCCCACCTACCCCAGCCTTCCCAAGGTCTGCTGTGAGGGGGGGAGGTAGACACCTGCCTATGTGATCGTATTACTGCACGCAGCACCAGTACTCCGCAGGTAAAAAGGTCTGGACTGTTTTTTTAACAGCTGACGAACTACTGAGAAGATTAAAATAGGCAAAGGTGATACTTGCAATCAAGTATCCAAGACCGCGGTGGGAAATAGCTGTAAATCTCATTTTCAGACCAACTGAGAAAATGTGAATATGGACTCTGGACTCCTTAATACTGAGGTTTCAATAGTAAATTTTCTGATTTTAACACATACACTCTGGGTGTTTAAAAAGATGTCTGTTGTTGGAAAATGTACGATGAATTATTTGGGGACAAAGGCGTATGATCTCTTCACTTTACTCTCAAATGAATTAGAAAAGGTTATTTAAGTATAGGTGTAAAGGAATGCCTTATTGCCTTTGCTCTGTATGTTTTGAATCATATTGAAACAATATGTCATTTTATGAAACAGACTCAGGTATCATTGTGTCTAAGGAGCCATAAAATCACTTACCAGGTCCACCTGAAGACAATGACAAAACAGAGGGAAGAAAGCTCTTCAGGCAGAACTCTGCTATGGTTCAGAGATGCAGGTGCATGTTTCATAATGTGAATGCTGCACAGCCAGGGCTGGTAACAGCTGAGACTGGGAGGAAGGCCGTGGAAAATGGTGGAAGACCATTTTTCTGATGGACATCTGGAATTCTTGAATACACCTCCATACATACATATTTATACAAGCATGTATAATATATTTTTTAAAGATTTATTTTTTATTTATACATACAAGCTGGGGTACAGGCCAGAGGCGTGGGGCGGCGAGAGGGTTCACCAGAGACAGAGCGGGTAGCAGAACAGGCAGATCAGAAATACACTGCTGAGGGGAGCAGCGGGCGAGGCAGGGGAGGTCTGCCACACCATGTGGGATTCTCCCTGGCTGGGCGTCGAACTCGCGTCACCGCTGCCGACAGCTCCACAGCGCGGCGCTTAACCGCTGCGCCACCGGGGAGGCCCAAGCACGTATAATATTTAATGGACTGACTGCAAGAAGGAGAGGAACAGGGAGGGGAAGAAAGTATCAGAAGCAGGAATATAACTTAGATGCATGAATTTTGGTTATTTAGATATCAAGTTGGAATCCATTTTTGAAAATAACAAAAGACAGTGTACAGGTGTTTGAAATTGAACATAGAAGGGAGCAAAGGAATTAAAATATGATTGGAATTATAAATATTCTGATGATAACATGTTAAATAATCCCTGTTTATTACCCACAGGGTCCAAGAACCTCTGAACAATGCATTTCCATCAGTGACACTGTCTGTCCCTGTCCTGCCCTCTAGGACATTTATGAGTGGACTGACTTAGAGTTAGTCTGGAGTTTGTGAAGCTAGAGGGGAACCATCTAGAACTACTCTGTAGCAACCACATCAAATTCTCGTATATTCTTGACAACGAATCCACAAGGTAGATATTATGTTCCCCAGGTCATGGAGGAGGCAACTCTATTCCAATGAAAAGAAGTAACTTCAAATTCCCGCAGTTGTCAGTGACAGAGACAGAGTTCAAAGTAGGCCTGACTGCAAATTGTACTCCTTTTTTTTTTTATGATGTCATAATGCCACTGAGAGTCCCTTTTTAGACAGGTGGCCTTCTAACATTCAGTGTAACAACCATTCAGAAAAACAAATACATGTGCACACTGAGTTTAAAGAACAGGGTTTTGGGTGACATATCATCAAATGAGAATGACATTCAGGATTCCATTCTGATTGTTCCCCTCGGGAGAATTTTAAAGATCAGAGCTCATAATAGAACAAAAACAATAAAATTGGCATGATGCAACAGAAAATTGGTTTGGTAAGCCGTGAGTGCTGAATCCAATTTTCCTTCTTATTTTAGTCTTGGAATCTGCTTGCAAAGCTGCTTGTGACATAGGTTCAAATTCTGTTTTCCAGTGAATGTTTTTGCTCCCAAGAGTCCGTTTCTGGATGCAACAGATGTTCCTTCTAAATGACTCATTATTTGAAACCTAGAGAAAACCTTTTAGGAAGCCAGGTTTTTTGTGATCACTCCTGAGCTTCAGAAAATTCAACACATATTTCATGTGGAGAAGTTTTGTTTGATTTTGTTTTTGTTTTGTCTTTTTAATAGGCTGAAAGGTCAGAATGGCACATTTCTGTTATCAGTCATGCACAATACATCAATGAACATTCATCTTCTGAGAAAAGTATTCATAAATATCTACCTGATTATCCTACCCAAAACAAGTTTTAATCTGTGACTTCCTTTAAAATAGCTGGAACTCACACAAAAACCCAATGTTGAAAATTTAAATATGGTTGCATTCGAGCCATCTTCATTGAGTGTCCATAGTTCTCTTTCCAGAATATATAATCTTTATATTTCTATTTCAGAGGTTCTGCTCATGGCAAATATTATAGATATGCAAGGCTAAGTCTAGAGCAATGGCCATATATATGTTTCATAGATATAAATAGGGTGTAGTCATATAATATATGATTCCTATATGAGAGAAAGAACAGGGAGAAGTTAATGTTGACTTCAGGTTGATGGTTAGGCTGGAAGGTGAAAGGGTTTAATTTTGAAATTTCTAGAAATATATATCCAGCATATGCTGTACACCTGCACTGTTTGGATGCTGGGGAAAAATCGATGGGCAAAACAATAGGGTCCCTGCCCTGCTGTGTCTTATGATCCATGAATATGTTGCAACTTTAGTGGAAATGTCTAGCATTCTGGAGAGGGATCTCTGATAAGAAAAATTTTAATTGAGACCCACGTAGGTTTATTAATCACCAAGTTAGGTACAGGTAATGTGACAAAGACAAGACAAAAGGGGCGGCGCTAGTGGTTGTTGCATTCTAGGGGGAGAAGACAGACATTAGCCAAGAACTTTGTGATGGATCAAATAGATGTAAATTCTCTGAGGATATACAAACCAGGGTAAGGGGAGAGAAAGCAATAGAGTTAGGCAGCCATAGTATTGCAAATTGAGAAGGTAAATTTGTCTCTTCCTTAAAGAAGGAAAGGAGGAGCCATGGCAACCTCTGGGAGAAAATTTGCATACCCAGAGAATGACAATGACAAGGCCTTGTAATTGAGGCATTAGTGTTTTCCTAGGAAAAGATAGGAGGCCAGTGCCATCAAAGCTCAGTGAGCTGCAGGAGGCTAGGATGCAGAATTCAGTGGAGTACAGATCCAGTAGAACCTTGTAGGCCGTGATAAAGACTAGACTTTCTTATCAATGAGTTGGAAGATCCTTGGTGGTATTTGAGACATGGTGTGACTTAGATAAGTTAGGATCACTGGCTACTGAGTGAAGAAGATACTTTATACAGGGTTAATCCAAATTATTTGTACTGGGTAGCTTACTCTATGTGGTTATAAGATAATTAAAAGCTAATGCACTTTTTGCTCTTTCTCCTTCCCACTCTCCTTTCACAGAGTCATTCTCAACATCCAGTTGGCCTAGAAGAGCTGGCTGTATAGTTAGGGGACTGTTTTGCTTCAGAATCTAACAGGAACAGGGATGGTGCCTCAAGAGGAAGCAAGCAGTTTCCAAACTGGTGTAATTTTTCAGAAATTAAGGTAAAGGAGATCTTTGCAGTTCCTTCTTCATTGTGCCACTAAAGGTAAGGTTTCAAGGCAGAAGTCTCCTGCAGAAGTCTCTCTCTCTCTCTCATATATATATATATGCCAATCAAACGTCCTTATTATTATTTGCTGACAGATACAGTTCAACCAAAATCAAATAGGACTTTTTCACTTTCTCAACCCTTAGGGCCTGTAGCCCATGAGGCTTCTACAGGGGTCCCTCTTGTTTCTAGCAGGGGCTCCCTGTTCTTTCCCTGCTACATGGTGGAACCACTTGTCATCAGGAAATGCAAACAATAATGTGCTGCGACCACACACCTCGTAGAATGGCCAAGATTCAGGGCACTGGGCCTGACAAGTGCTGGTGATGGCAGGAACTTCCACTCATTGCTGGTGGCGATTCAAAATGGTGACACCTTGGAAGCCAGTGTGGCAACTTCTTTCAAAACTAAACATACTCTAACCATACCACCTGGTAATATGCTCCTTGGTATTTACTGAGCTAAAAAAAAAAAAAAAAAAAGCTCATATCCACACAAAAACCTGCACAGGAATAGTTGTAGCTGTTTGATTTGTAATTGCCCAAACTTGGATCAACCAAGAGGTCCTTTAGCAAGTGACTGGATAAATAAACAGTGATACATTAGGACAGTAGGATGTTATTTGGTGCTAAAAAGTAAAAGAGCTATTAATCCATGAAAAGACACAGAGGAAAGCTTCATGAATAATACTAAGTGATAGAAGATCAATCTAAAAAGACTACACACCACCTAAGCCCAACTATGTGACATTTGGAACAGGCAGAACTAGGAAGATAGCAAGCAGGTTCGTGGCTGCTTGAGGATAGTGGGGAGGAAGCCTGAACAGGTACAGCACAGAGGACCTTTAGGGCATTGAGTTCCAATACCACAATGCAGACACCTGTCATTATATATTTGTCCAAATCATAGACTGCACAACACCAAGCGTGAACTGTAATATAAACCATGGACTTCAGGTGATAATGCTGTGTCAGTATGGGTTTACTGGGTGTAATAGTGCCCTGCTCCAGGACAGGATGCTGCTAGTGGGAGAGACTGTGTTTGGGGTGGGAAGGGCAGTGGTTATCATTCTCTACACTTTCTCTTCAGTTGAACCTAAAAGTGATTTGGGGGACTGGAACAATGCCCCAGATACAACCCCAAAGATTGAAATTTATTTATTTATTTATTTATTTTTCTATATTTATTATTTTCTTATATCGTTGTTCATTTTTTGTACAGTATTTGGTTTCTCCCCTCAGGTGTACCCCCCGCATTGTTCTCCCACCACCACAGAACCTGCAACCCATCATCATCAGTCCCTTGTGATTTGAACCCTTTCCTGCCCCCTCCCCTGCTGTATGCCTCAAATCTGTGATTTTCCTGCTTTTTGTCTTTTTCCTGATCCTTTGTTTGGTTTTTCTATATTCTCCCTATAAGTGAGACGATCCAATATTTTTCTTTTTCTTTCTCACTTATTTCGCTTAGCATAGTCCCTTCCAGCTCCATCCATGTTGCTGCAAAATGGCAGTTTACCAAAGATTGGAATTTTACTGGTCAGAGGAGGGAGCTGAGCTTCAGTGTGATTTTATGTGCATTCACCAAGCGCTGCTGAGGCACTGCCAGGTGAAGGGCCCCCCGCCAAGTAAACATGTCAACTAAGTCAGGCAGATAATTAATTTCTGCCTCTTGGCTTTATTACTGAATTCTAATTAAATTAGTATTTATTCAGTTCTTTGTATTTCCCTGCCAAAAGGCATTTATAACTTTTCCCCTCTGTGGTATTAGTAAAATGCCAGTAATTAATCCTTCAAATCGAGAAAAATAGAAAATCAAAAATTCAACTTGGAAAATTAAAGCTCTAAGTTTATGGTTCGTGCATGTCTTTAAACAACATCTCTATTTCTTCTTATCCTCATCCCCTTCTAAGACCTACAACATCAGTACCACCGCAGTATTCAAGGCTCTAAATAAAGTGAATTGTAGCACCCAGTTAGTCATTTTACTATCAAAAATGAAGAACATCAGAATGAACGTCCTTTTCATTTAATGATCAAAAATGATTGAGGATCAAGAGGAAGTCCACCAGTGGACATGGGAGAGATTTTTTTGGCTGGGATGGTGGCAGAGAAGAGTGACAGATGGTGTGTTTTGGTGTGCACAGGACACGGGGCGTTTTTTTCTCTTCTAGCTTTGTTTTACACAATGGAGTACTATTCAGCATGGAAAGAAGATAAACACATGCAATTTGCAGCAACATGGATGGAATTAGAGGGAATCATACTCAGTGAAATAAGCCAGAAAGAAAAAGAAAAATATCGAATGGTTTCACTTATAACAGGACTATAGGGAGGCCGGGTGGGAGAGAGACACTCAGCGGTGGGGGGGGTGGG
>PVIJ01010069.1:11670-62686 GCA_004024925.1 Scalopus aquaticus | reverse complement strand
AAAGAAAAATATCGAATGGTTTCACTTATAACAGGACTATAGGGAGGCGGGGTGGGAGAGAGACACTCAGCGGTGGGGGAGGGGGGAGGGGAGGATAAGGGCACAAAATGGAAGAGAGGAGAATACAGGGGACCATGGAGATGGATCACGGGTGAATTGGTGGTGGGCTGCCCAAGGGGAATACAAAATGTAAAAGACAAAAATAACAATAAAAAAAAATGGAAAAAAAAAATGTGGTTCCAATTGTTTATATTCTCTCTTTTTTCTTGCTGTTGGAGACAAGTCCACAGACCTCACTGAAGTGTATGTCGTGGACTAGTTGGCCTATATCTTCTTTTATGTATATTGTGGGTTCAGGTCTTACATCCAAGTTTCTTATCTATTTTAAGTTAATTTTTGATATGCTTGGAGATAGTGATTAGTTTCATTCTTTTGCATGTGGCTGTCCAGCTTTCCCAACACCATTTATTAGAGGCTTTTATCTTTCCAAATGTATACTCTTGACTCCTTTGTTATAGATTAACTGTCCATATAGATATGGGCTTATTTATGGGCTCAAAATTCTATTCCATTGGTGTCTAGTTTTGTTTCAGTACCATGCTCTTTTGATTATTATAACTTTGTAGTATAGTTTGAAGTTTGGGCATGTGACCTCATCATTTTTTTTTTTTTTTTTTTTTTTGGTCAGAAATGCTTTGACTATACAAGGTCTTTTGTGGTTTCATATGAATTTTGGCAATGTTTGTTCAATGTATTTTGAGACGACCTTGAACCTTTCCTAGGGATTGCATTGACTCTGTCTATGACTTTGGGTAAGATGGTCATTTTAACAAAATTAACTCTTCTGATCCATGAGTATGGGATATCTTTCCATTTCTTTGTGTCTTCTCCTATTTCATTTAACAATGTCTTATAGTTTTCATTGTATAGTTAATTAATTACCTTTGGCTAGTTTCCTCCTAAGTATTTAATTTTTTGGATGCAATTGTAAGTGAAATTATTTTCTAGATTTCTCCTTCTAGATCATTGTGTGCCTATAGAAAAGCAATTACATTTTTCACATTGAGTTTGTAACCTGCCAGTTTGCTGAACTGATTTGTTGTTTCAATTAGTTGTTTTGGGAAGTCTTTAGGGTTTTCTATGTATACTTTCATGTTATTTGCAAATAAGGATAGTTTTATTTCTTCTTTCCCAGTTTAGATTCCTTTTATGTTCTTCTTTTACCTAAATGCTCTAGCTAAGATTTCTAATACTATGTTGAATAGTAGCAAAAGTGGTATTGTACCAGTTCTTAATGGAAAAACTTTCAGTTTTTCACCATTGTGATTGATGTTAGCTGTGTTTGTCATATATGACTTTTACTATGTTGAAGTAAGTTCTATCCAAATTTTTTGAGGGTTTTTATCATAAAGGATGTTGGATCTTATCAAATATTTTCTTAGCACTTATTGATATAATCAGATGATTTTTTCTTTCATTGATGTGGTGATTTATGTTGATTGATTCAGCCAAAATATTTAGATAAAGATTATTTGTTTTTAATGAATGTTTAGCCAAAATATAAACTATATTTGATTACTAAATAATTTTTAGTAATTATCTATAAATTTATAAATTATAAATTATTTATAAATTATTTATTTATAAATTATTTTATAAATTTATAAATTATTTCTTAAATAATATTAAAAGTCATTTAAAATATTTAAAAATGTTTTATCTTAAAAGTTGTCTTAGAGCTTAGAATACATGGTTTAAAACTTCAAAGCAGTACTTAAAATTTAATTTTATTTCTTCTTTTGCTCTGAATCATGATTCCCCCCCACATTTTCACAGTCTTTTTTCCTACACTATATATACATAGAACATCAAGTCAGTATCAAAGAAAAAGTTCACATAGTTCTAGGTCTTACCAAAATTTGACTTTTTACTTCTTAGAGAAAAGGTATACTAGCATTTTTTTCTCCTGTGACACATAACTTATTTTGATATGATCTTAAATCTGAAGTTCTTCATGAAAACAAAGTACAATGTAGGAATAATAAAACACAAGGTGAATGCCCAGATTACCATGTGGATCATTTATGAAGGAAAAGAGGAAATCAAGTTTCAAAACTTCTGGGCATCTTATCTCACACTCAGGAGAGGCATAGAGAGAATATTTTATGATGAGTACATTTTTGATAAAACTGTTCTGCTAGGAGGTTTAGAGAGGTTATCTGTTTCCTCACCTGAAGCCTACTTGTTTGGGGGAATTGCTCAGTGGGACCCCTCAGAGAATTTGAGACACATCTCTGAGCTCTGGAGGTCCTGGAGTTGGAAGTCTATCTCCCACACCAGGAAATGTGGAGGTCAGAGAAAAAGTGGTGGGATCCTTTAGCAGTGATCTGTGAGTGGGTCTTGCATATGGGACATAAAAGAGATCCCTATTAACCAGTGTCTCTGAGCATCTCCTGTGGACTAGCTTGACTCTGGAAGAGCGAACCCCTCTGAAATCATTTCTGGTTTTGGGAAAGAGGACCACTTTGAAGGGATGATGGGACCCCCAACAGTGAGCATGTGAATCATGGGTTCTATATGGACTGACTGACCAAATGAGAAGCCTGGTCTCTGCATCAGAAAAGCCTGCAAAGGCTCTCTGGCACCAGAAACTCCTGACATAAGGTAATAAACATACTCAGTAGGTCAGAATGTGTCCTTTCACCAACCTCAACTCTTGCTGTAGGTAGATGATTTGACACTATGAGCAGATATTTTATTAAGCATTGGTTATTCTAAATTGTAAAGGGAGATTTTTTTGTGTTGTTTTAGGTGGCTCTAGTACTGTCTTTTGCCTAATTCATTAGACAGACCCACATTTTTATCCTGGGACAGGGAATTTACTTTAAAGGAAAATGGTAGAAAAAAGTATGTTTTGAGTGTATCTTGTGAATGGAAAGTGTAGAATGGGTTGGTTACCTAGTTCTTAGAGGTTTTGGTTGAAAACATTGAGGGTCTTCAGCAGACCTAGCTTATAACAACACTGTCAAGCAGGGAGGAATGAATCAGCATATGGAACTTCCCATGGCTCATTAAATGGGCTCTTAAAGGCTATTGTAAAACTCTGGAAAAAGCTGAAGTACCTGATATACTCCACTTGGATAGGCTAGTGAAGTATAGTTTATGTGACAGGGATGAAAATATTTCTTGTCAAAGAACAATTCAGAGACATTTGTTAGTTATTTTTACATTATACTTATTAGTTTATTTTGTAGGCAGATTGTTTACTCACATGAGAAGGAGTTATTTGGTAGAATGAGCCAAGGAATGAAGGCAAAAACAGGATTCATAAGACAGAAGAGAGAAAACGAAGCTGTTGACAGTCTGGGAACAGTAAATCTTGTTTGTGCAATTTTTTGTAAACTGATTATCTGGAAATTAGAGAGAGAGGTCCATCTGGACAGACTGTTTTTCAGTGGGCCAACTAGAAGTATCAAAAACAACAATTTCTATAGTTAGGAATTTTCCAGAAAGCCTTGCGGATTGAAGCAAACTGGCAGACAACCAGAGATGTTCCTAAAGTTGAAGTTTCTATATTCAAAATTGCAGAAAGCTTTCTTTCTAGGAAAGTTAGTTTGGGCAAGTGGGAGGAAAGAGGTAGCAAGAGATAAGAACAGCTCAAATTTCACTTTTGGAGAAAGCCTTGGTGAGATTAATTTAAAAGGATAACTCTACAATTTGGGGATGGCTGCTGTGAGGTGATTACTAGACTTCAGGGCAATAGGTAAGGATTTGAGGGGCAATTTGACTGTATATATGTAGTATTTTCTCCTGTGATGTTTTTCAGGAGTTTTGCAATAAAGAAAGAAATTGCTTTTAAATCCTTTTGTGGTTCTTTTGAAAGCACTGCTGTGCTGAGAAAGGTAATGAAGAATCAAGTTTATCCTAGTTATGCATATTAAAGATTTGATAAGACTTCAGTAAAGATACTTTTAAAAAACCCAGCATTTAGCAATTTTTTTGATCATGCATCTATTTTTAGAGAATGTGATTTCATAAGAAAATATTTGGAATACATTTTGGGAAATGTACTCACATTATTTCAGGATAGGTAAAAGTTTTTTTTTTTAAATCACTCTTTCCTAATATAATTTAATTAATATAATGTTTAATGGGGAGGGGTGACTGTACTGATTTAAATATGGTGTTCTCCCCTTCCACTCCCAAATTCATGTCCTTTCTAGAACTTCAGAATTTATTTGGAAATAGAATCAGTATTGTAACTAACGTGAAGTCATACTGGAGTAGGGTGGGTCCTTAATCTAATAGGACCTGTGTCCTTATAAGGCGAGAAGAGACACAGAGGCAGACTGGAGAGAAAGCTTATGATGATGGACGCAGAGATGGGAGTAATGGTGTCTAGAAGCCAAGGATGCCAAAGATCACAGGTTATGCCCAAAGTTGAGAATATGGAATGGATTTCTCCTTCAAGCCTTCAGAAGGAACATAGTCCTGTTGACACCTTGATGTCAGATTCTAGCTTCTAGTACTATGAGAGAGTAAGTGTCTATTGTTTAAAGCTACTTAGTTTGTGGTAATTTTCTCAGGTGCCCTAGGAAATTAATACAATGGACATATCTCAAAATTATAGAGACATTTGTTTTGCAATCTTGAAAACTTGAAGATCACTCAGTGATAAAAAGGTAATGAACTACTGATATGTTAAACACACACACACATACACACACACACACATATGAATCTCAACACAATTATGATGAATGAAAGAAGCCAGATAAAATACATATCATCTGCTCTCATTGACATCCAACACTAACAATGCTGAGGAAACTATAGGGACAGAAAATAGGTGGTTGCTGGGGTGGGGGTGCCAGTAGGGGCAAGAGGGGACAGAGGGAGGGTTTGCAAAATGCATTAAGAACATTTTGGGGTGATGCATATGTTTACTCTCTTGAATGTAGTAGTGGTTTCATTACACACACATACACATGCACGTATATAAAATCTCCGAAGAGTACACTTTGGATCAATTTATATATAAATTTTGATAAAGTTTAGAAGTATAATTTTGATAAGTTTATATATATTAGAATATACTATACTATAATAGTATATATTGTATGTATATATAAATTTATCAAAATTATACTCTTTAAATAAGTGTAATTTTTTGCATGTTAATTATACTTTCACCTTAACTGTTTAAGATAAAACTTAGGAATTCATTAGTTTAAGAGAAACAAAATATAGTGCAAGTTTGTGTGGAGAAATGGTGGTGACAAAAAATTGCTTTAGTTGTCGCACCTTTCCACCTTCCTCCTCCTTTCCTCCTCTTCCTCTCTCCTATCTCTGTGTCTCTCTCTCTGTCTCTTGTACATGTGTGCATGCGCTCTCTGCCTCACTCGCTCTTTCCTGTCCTTAATTGAAAATGGTAAAGCAGCACATTATTGAAACAACTCTTAATTATTTTCTCTGAACTAGTCGTTAGCAAAATTAAGGAGAGGAAGCTGAGAAAGCCATTTCAGCCCTGAAGTAGCACCACAGGCCTTTTCTTCTGAGCCATCTCAGCACACAGAAACCCAAGCACTTGAAAGCATTTATCATGTGCCCAGGGGACATTCCCAGAGCCTTGTTTAGAATGGACCCTGGGAGATATCCCTTTCCCTTTACAGTGTTGACACGTTAATTTTCTTTCTCATTTTCCTCTTGGCTTTAATTAAATGTCACAGATGAAAGAGGTTACCAAAGCAAATTAGGAGACTAGTTCCACTAATACCACCCATCCTTTAAGACAAGGTCACAGTCAGTCTTTTTTCAGAGAGGCTTGCTCGCCCCTTTGACCTGGTTGATTCTCCACTGCACTTCCTTCTATGCCTTGAAAATGACTCTTCTCACACGCTGGTTTCTAAGGCTGTCATTTTGTGTGTTCATCTTGGCTCTCCGGTCACCATGAACCCTCTATCTTTGTACTTTGGAACCTTCCTTTCTATGTCTATGTTCATCTCTATGCAGGTTTTCACACATATTTTAGCTCTAAAGGGCTAAAGGGTCAACAACAGCCTGCATGCTTTTCACTTAAGTCTCCCTTTCATTTTGCTCTGGGCCCCAAATGCATCATTTGTCTGGCTGGTCTCTGCCATGTCAATGTACAACCTGTGACTTCAGATGCTACTCCTGCATCCCTGAGCCTGGGACTTTTTCAACAAGGCTGCTCTGTTTACACAGGTACACAGGCCAGAAGTGTCTGAGCATTAAACAGCCACCTGGAAGAAAGATGAAGGATGGGAGAAAGTGGACAAATACCCAACCCTTTGCCCCACAGGTGAGATAACGCCAAGATGGTTTCATACCATTTCCCCAGGCTCTCCTGTGGGATGATGGTTCAGTTGCCATTATGGAGATGCCTTAAGGACAAACCCTTTATAGGCTCCCTCCCCCATCTTATATCATGTCTGCACTTACTTGAAGCGTTAAAGGAACTTTCCAGGTAAACTGCTTATATAGCGATAAGAGGAGCACAGGGAGGTTCTCTATGGAGCTGCACAGATGGTCAAAGAAGGAGTCCTGGAACCCTCAGTGGCTTTTTAAGGCTTTTAATGGTCTTTTGAGTGAGGCAGCCAGGTACAGGGCAGGCAGCGGGGCCGGGCAATCTTCACCTTCTCTGGGCTCTCTGCCACTCTTTTGTGGTCTCTCTGTTGCACCCCAAATGGTCCTCTGCTCCACGCTCTGTTTTCTCCTTCCTCTGCTGCTTCTCCTTCTGCTGCTGCTTCTTCCGCTGCTTAGAAGCCCAGTCTCTGGCCCAGGTGTGCCCGCTCACACCCACCCACACCCTACTCCACGTGCTCGCCATCAGGCGTGCATGTAGGACCACAGGGGTCTATCATTGGTGAGAGGGCAGAAAAATCCTCATTATTGTTCCACTTACCCTACAGCTTATCTTCAGATGCTTTGGGGGAAGACCACTTGAGATGAAGATCTTATCTCAGAGCTCGCTGGGTACTTGCTGCTGACTCTCTGTCTATACCCTCATAACTCCTGTCTCCCACTCTTCATAGAGTCTCACTTAGTACAGTGAGTCCCCAGTTGGACCTCCGTCTATGACCATATGAGTCCTGAAGGCTGAATTCTTCTATTCTTTACCATCACAGGCAGTTTGGGAGAATAGAAAGAACATGGTGGATCATAGGGTTACTGGAGAAAGATTTGGCATGGTGACTGAAAGGCTGAGGAGATCCCAGCAGGTTGCCAAAGAAAATGAGGAGATAAGTGCTGCCCATTCCTACCCATCCTTTAAGATACAGGCCACAGTCAGCTGGGCAAGCTCTGCTGAATACCCAGAGGCTAAGAGAGAAGTGCATTTGACCACCTAAAAGGAGATGCATCTTCTCTGTTCAAGAGAGATGTAGTAGAGGGGTCTTATAGGGAATCTCTGAAGAAGCCATCTGAGATGGAGATCTTATCTCAGAGCTCACTGGGTACTTTGGAACCTTCCTTTCTACTTCTGGCTAGGACAGTGAGTGCAAAGACCTGGTATTTTTGACCTATTCTGTACAAAGGCAAGAAGAGAGCCCTCAGGAAGAGAATCACTGGTATTTGCTTTCAGCACATAGAGATGAGGACTGAGAGATTATGGTAAGCGTCCTGACAGTACCTCATAGAACAGGGGGCAACACGATGATTAACGCAAACCTGAATCTTGGTGCACTTAGACTTTGAATTTCTTGCCCTCAAAATTGGAGGACTATAGAAGGATAAAACAATAGCAAACACCAAACAAAACAGTTTCAAGATCACCAAGTTCCAGAAAACTGACTGAATCATCTACCAGTATGGTCTGTTTTTCTCCTACCTTCTTAGTGGAACGTGGGATAGGCTTCTGTGCTATGAGAAGGACAATATAAAGGGAGGAAGCAAGTCACAATAACTGGAGAAGGACAGTGACAGGCCCAGGGCAAGCCTGTTTTTGCAGAAGAGAGTTGATAGTTGCTGGCTGCAGGTAGCAGGGCTCTCTTGTAATAAGCAACTTAAATGCTTTACCCTTTAAAGGTCAGAGTCTGCTTGGAATACATCTGTGTGTGACTGTGAAAGGCATCAGGGAAAGTGCTTTGCTTATCCCCAGGATAGAAGTAAATTTTAGGTCCAGGCTTCCCTGACTGAGTTAATAGTCTCTATCTGTAGGAGACCATGTCTGCCCAAATCACTAATGATCAGTAATGAGTAATAATTGGTGAGATTTTGACAGTGCTCTCCCTTTGATGTTCAACTTCATTATTTGCTTGGAACTTCATGAGTTAATTTAGGACTCATATCAAAAGGGTTTATTCTTAAGTTGTACAACAAAAGTTGTACACAAACTTTGGTTCTAGATAATCAATATTTTGTCCTCACACAGAAGTTACCTTTCTACAGCCTGGACACTATTGAATTTGCTCAGTCTCCTTCATAATGGAAGTAGCTCTCTATAGAAAAAAAATCAGTCTGTCATACATATGATACATTACAATTGATATGAGAGGTACAATTTATTTACTGCTAATCTGAGATTTTTCCAAAATTTGGACCCAAATTGCTACCTGTTCAAAGATATCAGTTTCCATGGTATCCAAGATTACGAATGACATGGAGTCTTTTGAATACTTTTGAGATATTCAATATCTTACACAAATGGCAACACATTTCCTTTATTATCCTATGTTTTGTTTTTTCCACATAATATTAATTCTTGGCGCTTACTCCCTTATCAGTGCACTGAAGACCTCCTCATTCTTCTTTGTAGATATGTGGTTTTGCATTCTATGGATAAGCCACCAATTCCCTATTTAACGGTATTTGCTCCAATCTTTCTCGGCTAGAAACTGCACTGTAACCATTAACTTCAAGCACACGCTATTTATTACTTGGGAAGATAAATATGAATAATATTTTCTGCATTTAGATAGGTATTGCTGAATTGAAAGATGTGGGAACTTGTAATTTCAATTGAGTTTGCTAAATTTCTTGTCAAGAGATGGAACTGATTTCCCTTCCTACCAACTGTACACGAGAATGCTGATTTTTTCCTACACTCTCCCTGTTCTCCAATACAGTGTTATTAGCATTATTGATTTTTTCCAATTTAACAAGAGAAAAATGGTAATTGCAATCTTGCTGTGCATTTCTCTTATCATAAGCAACACTGAACATCTTTCCTATTGTCTAAGGGCTGTGGTTTTTGACTTTTTTTTCCCTTAAATCAAAGTGCATTTTTTTTCTTTTTGGATTCCAGGAACTCACTGGAATTGTATCTGGAGCAAGCTGAGGCTGACCCATTAGGCAGAAGAAATTCAGGGAAGACCTAATTTGAGAGTCAAGCTCATCAAGTCTGTATATGTAAGGCCACAGGGAGATATACTATGCTGATGAGGTGGTGCTGTGAATGGACAGGGCTATATATTTTATTCTGACCTTTGCTTTTCCGTATTTCTGAATTATTATCAATTTTTAATTGCTCCCTTAAAGAATTAAAAAAAAAATTTAAAAAATACATCCTACTTCCTTGGCAGATCACCATAAAAATATACAAAGAGATGAGATGAAAACAACCTCAGTCCTGTAGTCAGAACACCTAAATTTTAGTTCTAGTTGTCATTAGTATACTGAGACATTGAACTTAAAGTTTAATTTTTCTAGACCTCAGTTTTATAATTTGTAAAATGGGCAAATTGGACAAATCTTTACATAACAATCCTATCTTATATTATTTAAATGAGACCTCCCTAAACTAATAATGGTAAGTCCTTTTCTAGACAGTTATACTTTGAATAGTTGCACTTCATAAAATCAAGGTGATTCTATGTATGTCTGTTGTTTCTTATGTAAATGTATTATCTGTGAACTATATTGGTGTGCAATGCAAAGTAAGTCTTCACACAGAGTAATTATCTTTTCAAGGCTCATTGAAAAAGGTTACCTTGGTAACAAGAAATCAAACCCACCCACTTCATCTTAGGGGTCAGAACAAGGTTCTCCGTATAATCATCACTTCTGTTCTTCAGGTACGAACTGTGAAGAAACCTCAGTGAGAATATTCAAATATTAGTTACAAGTTCCTTTTCACTTAAAACAAAGCTCTTTGAATTATTATCCTACCATTTTGTATGTGCAGGTTTACTAACATAGTGTAGGAAGTTTATGAAGGCACAGACACCACACTTTCTTCTTGAGTACTTTCCCGCTACACAGTATAGTAATAGCTCCCATCTATTAGACATGCTTGGTCAATACTGAGTTCTATATTTGTGAATCATTTCTCCAGTTCCTATGACCAAAGGTGTAGCAATTAGCTTTTGTTACATAACAAACACTCCAAATTTGTTGACCTAAAACCATCACCATTTATTTTGTGCATGATCCTCTGGGCTGGCAATTCAGGATGGACTAGGCCAAAAGTATATTCTGGTCTCGAATGGGCTTGCTTATTTTTGCAATCAACAATGAAACAGTTTGGCAGCTGGCTGGTCTAAGATGGCCTCACCTAGAATAGTTATTTTTTGTTCTCTCTGACCTCTCATCAATTAGCAGGTTAAGTAGGAGATGAAAAGTTCTGAAAGTGACAAGAAAGTATGTCCCCATGTGAAAATATTTTTTGAACTTCTCTTTGTAGTACACTAGAGGTGTTCATTTAACCAAATGTTCCATTGACCAAGACAAGTCAGATGGCCAAACCCACATTCAGTGTGGGAGGGGCTACCTAAAAACATGGAAAAAGGAGCTGTTTTTGCAACAATCTGCCATGCAAATGGTTTAATACTAGGTACCTGATCTGAGGTAATTTGATCTAGTTATTTGATAAAGAGTGGACTAACAAGGACCATAGAATGAATCCAATACATAGAAGCGGAGTGGTAGAAACCATGCAGATAGAGGTTGCAGGGAGGAGTGAAGCATTCACCAGGGGAATCTTCCACCAGAGATGCTGCTCCCTTGAGAGGACAGTATGTTCCAGTTTAGGAACTGTTGTACTGTTAGAAATATTAAGAACATTCTCGATCATTTTCAGCAGTTTCTTGGTTTGCATGCAAGGTGATTGTGGTCCCTCATACCTTGGAGAGCTCTTACTCAACCTGTAGCTGGAAGGATGTAAGAACCCTAACATTTCCTACTTGGCTTCTCCCTGTTAACCTCACCAATCAAAAACAACTAATGTTAACTATTGGGGTACATTTCTAGGATTCTCAGATCTGAAAGAGGCAGTCAAAATTAGGTAACCCTAATTTGTGATTTCATAGAAGAGGATGTTATAATATTAGAACCAAAGCTTCTAAGGGGTATTCTCCTGCCAGCACCTCCACCAAGGAAAATTTAAGCCCTGAGCACTTACTTACATGTGATTCTTGCCTCCTGGATCACATGGCTTTGAAATCACTGCAAAGCTGTACAGAAACTCTCCTTGTCTTTTTAAAATCAGGAACACAGAGTGTTCACCATATAGACTCCCACTCACTTCACAGAATGACAAGGGAAAACAGCATGCTGGCAGGCCAGAGAACAACACTGGTAAGCGACTTAAGCAGGACAACATCTGGGCAAGGCACTGGCAACTGTCTTGCCTTCTGTTCAGGACCTTTGCCTACAAGGTCCTGAAGGCCCAAGACCAGAGCAGCTGGGGACACCTCACTAGGGAGGCCCAGCAACAGACTCCCACCTGTACCAGGCAACCATGTTGGTCAGCAGATAGAATGTTATCAGAGACACACTTGCAGTCTGTTGCTGAATAATTCTTCATCAGTAATCCGGGGATCTCCATTCAGGATCTAGAGAAACAAAGCCAAGAAAAGCAGGTTGGATTCAAGGCACTGAGTAGGTGTCAAAAGCGGCATCAATTCAGCCAACAGAAAATCCACTGTAAATAAAATACAATTTTGTATCACCACTAAGCCTACCTTGGCAACGCAGGACCCCACCCCCATCCCAATAAGGCTCATTTTATTTTCACTGCCAAAGGGAATTGCAGAAGCAATGGCTGTTTCAGTGTCTGTACGTAACTCAAATAAATCAATAAGTGCTCTCGTTTCAGGGTGGTTTTGGAAGAAGCCGGGAGATGCTCTTCCAGTCTGGTCATCTCTCGAGAATTCTGTCAACATTCCCCCAGATGACAGCTGCCAGCCCACTTCCCTAAGAACCAGCTGACTTGGGTATGAGAGCTGGAGACATCAGCTGGGATCCTCATCCAACCTACTCACTTAATAAATGCAGAAACAGAGATTTAGAAAATTTATGAGATGCACAAAAGTCACATTATTGTATATTTCATCATTTTGCTGCCTCTATCAGAAAATGGTTGCGAGGAGAAATGAATAGCAAGCCCACTGAGTCAGTAAGTTATTCCTGAGTGGCCATAACATGCTCAGTGCGCATGTCAGGGATAAGAGGAGGTCCCAAGGAGATTGGCTTTCTGGGCTCCAGGCACAGCCCCATCTCAATGCACGGACACAAATGACATTGCTCTAAAGTCCTTTCTTCCTGCCAGTTCTACCCAACAAGTGCATCGGTTATCTGTCTTCTCCTGTCCCCTGACATGACCATCCCACCTCCAGAGCCTCTGTCCAGTCTTCCTCTCGCCGTCATTTCTCTGTCAGGTCAGGACTCGCACTGATGCCTCACTGATCTTCCAGAGAACCTCATGGAATGGGTGCCTCCTCTGACCAAAGTACTCGAATAGCTGTTTCAATCCCAATTCATGTTTAACTGAATTGCTCCTTGAGTTGGAGTCTGTCTACTTGTCCACCTGTCTCATTTAGAATTTAATGATAATGGAACCACTGGGATTCCTGTCCAGGGTCCATTTTCTGTTTCCGTGCCTGGGTTGGTGTTTTGGCTAGGAGCCTCTCTCCCTCTGTTTACTTAGGCTTGTACTCAACTTCAAAAGAAGACGTCTCATGTCCTGTGAAGCCTTGGTCCAGAAGTGTCAAGGCCAGGGGAAGACAAGGGAAGCGGAGTGGGAAGCAAACTGAGATGAGGGGCGTGGTATAAAATGGAAGAAAATGTGTGGTGGTTTTGTCTGGTTTTATTTGCTTATAGAGTGGGCTGTCCTTGCTGCTAGGACACTAAGAGGTCATTGGCTAGAGACAGACTCATCTGGTCATTTGTGTGTCCTCTCTCATCCCTCTTTCTCACAGTATGTCAGCATTCACACAGGCCACTCCAGATTTTAGGTTTTAAAGCAGCAATAACTGTGTGTGTGTGTGTGTGTGTGTGTATGTGTATGAGTACGTGTGTGCCCACGTGTGCATGTACACAATGTGCATGCATGTTCATGCAGAGTCCCACAACCGGGTGACCTAGATTCGTCAACTACCAGAAAATCCCTTGAAACACCATGCATCTATTTTCTAAAGGGCTTTATTTGGCAGTGCTTATCATCAGGTTCTTTAAACGACTGTGTTTTCCAGTCTCCCGGGTACCTACTTGCACAGAGAAGAGCAGAAAGGTAATTAAAGTAGGTTCATGGACACAGGTAAAGAAAAGGAATATCTCTCTTACTGAAGTGGGTTTCTTGCTCCCAATTTTCTTCAGGGAAAGCTCAGTGACACCAGGGGTTAAGTCATTTCCAGAATGCGAGGCTTCTACATTATGAGCAGAGCTGAACCATTTCCATAATTACCTTTGCAGTCATTGGGGGCTAGAGAAGGGAAAGGCATACCTCTCCAGCAGCCTGCAATTATAAAATAAATCAGCATGTGTGTAAATTAAATGCTAACTGGAACTTATTATTTGTTCCAGAGCTGGCTTCTTCCTGATGTTCTCATTTCACAGTAAAGCACAT
Organism: Scalopus aquaticus; assembly: GCA_004024925.1. Taxonomy (NCBI): domain Eukaryota; kingdom Metazoa; phylum Chordata; class Mammalia; order Eulipotyphla; family Talpidae; genus Scalopus; species Scalopus aquaticus. The sequence continues at coordinate 48,882 of PVIJ01010069.1, read as the reverse complement.
TTCATAGTATAGCACATAGTAAGCAGTCCCAGATTCTCATGCTGCATGATTTGGGGGTCAGGGTTTCTCTTTCAGAGGACAATGTAGCAAGGTCAACTTTCTCTCTCTCTCTCTCTCTCTGTGTGTGTGTGTGTGCATGTTCCTAAAAGACCAAGACTAAAGAGAGGTACAAGCTGACCCCAGAGCTTATACCTCTCGCATTCCTAACTCTGTCAGCATCTTAGAGATACTGACATAAAGGTTACTTTTAATTATTTGATAATGTTACAGCTTTAGAAAATTTCATAGCATCTGCTAAAAATGAATAGGGATCATCTTTAGAAAGAAAGTTACAATATTATCAAAGCCAACAAGATACTATGAGAAAGGCTGATATCTTAAGGTCAGGTTCCCCAAAAAATAGACCCTGAGCTGGTGACAATACATCTTGGGGAATTTGCCACACTCTGGAGACATACAAGAAGGTCACCCCATCTTCTTGGTGTCTTTTTGTACCAAAATTCTGATGAATAAGATGGATGGCCACTTATTATTTACAGTGAGAAGAAAATGTCTTTGACATGGGACTAGTGAGATATTTTATGTCTTCTATATACCTGATGAGCATGGAATTAGCACAAAGGAGTGAGGGATTTGGGTGGATGACTTAATGGCAATAGGTTAAAAGGGGCCTATCTTGGCAAAGAGATATGAATTTGATATCCACTGACTGAATTATTTGGGCTCTCTCACAATTTTTCTCTCTGTCATTCCTATTGATGTAACTTCCTTACCTGACCTAAGGTCCCTTGATTGGAATATTCCTTCTTTGGGTGTATTGTCCACTCAATCTCATCAGCCTATGTTTGTTGAGGGGCAACATTTTACTTCTCTAAGTGGAGAATTCTGTTTTTCTTTTTCTGAGTGGTCATGTCTTGTTCTTAGAGATCTTTGATAAATCAATTTTGATTTTTTAATTTCCTATGTGATATGGGAGGGATGACAACAACTACGGCAATTGGGCCACAGTAGTCCACGTGAGAGATAGTAATTTAAGATGATACTGGTTAAGATAGTGAGAAAAAGGGGCCTCCCTGGTGGCGCAGCGGTTAAGCGCTGGGCTGTGGAGCTGTCGGCAGCAGCGATGCGAGTTCAATGCCCGGCCGGGGGAGAATTCCACATGGTGCGGCAGACCTCTCCTGCCTCGTCCACTGCTCTCCTCAGCAGTGTATTTCTGATCTGCCTATTCTGCTCCCCACTCTGTCTCTGGTGAAGCCTCTCACCACTCCACACCTCTGGCCTGTACCCCAGCTGTATGTATAAATAAAGAAATCTTTAAAAATAAATAAATAAACTCCACAACTGGCTAATGATGCATGTTTAAAAAAAAAAGAAAAAAGATAGTGAGAAAAAGCTTGTGTTGGTATATACTGTGAAGGTAGGGCTGTCAGAAGTTGCTGATTGATTGAATGTGGAGGGAAAAGAAGAAAGGAATGAAAGATGGCATAATAAATGTTGTCAGTGCTCCATGGATGCCCTGCACTTGAGTGTTAATTCTAGTTTCTAGAAGAAACTTGACTTCAGTCAATGGATCCCACTAGAAGTGTTGAGATTGGAGAGGGAAGCTTGTAAATATCTCACCGATACTGGGGTAACAAGCCTGGTCCTTTGCCTCACAATGAGCCAACTCTGGTGTCATTCATGCTCCACAGCTCCTTGTCACACAGGCTGGGGTGAGTTTCCAGAACCCATGTCTGTGCCGAGTTCCTTCTACTGTACCTACAGTTACCTTCATACTTTTATGGGCTTTTCCTTAAGGTTTTATATCATTTGAAGATATATATATGTATGCACATATATATAAAAATGTATATATCTATATCTATATCATCTATATCTATATATAATTGGAGAAATAAGAATCTCCACCTCAAACTTTGCTTCTAAGGAACACAAGACAGATGACTTTAAGGTTTTTATTTGAGCAACCAGATATATTATGGCAAAATGTACTGATATAGGGAATACCAAGAGATAAAGAATTTTGAGGGAATCAATGATGAGTTCAGTTTGTACTTGTTAAGTTGAAAAGGCTATTGGACTTCCACTGGCTGTAGCAAGTAGGTAGCTGGCTATTAGAGTGTGGAGTTCAAAGAAGAGGTCTGGCCTGTAGACCCGCGGATCAAATAAAAGTGTATAATTTAGATAGCTAGACCAGAGGGTGCTTCTTTAAAGAGGTGATAGCCATTCATGACTTGAAGTATAAGCAGAAATTCGTGAAGCTATGATTAGAAGAAAGAGCTTTTGGGCCAGAGGGAACAGTAGGTGTGAAGTCTCTGAGTCAGTTCTTATTGATGTCAGAGGCAGGAAATTTCCTAAGACATCTATTCCAGATACATTGCTTAGCCTTTGTCAGAGCGGAAAAAAAGTTCTTTGAAGTTGATGGATTTAGGAGTATTTATTATTAAATGACATCCTCTTCTCCTTTTCTGGTTGTTTTTCAGGCAGACTCTGTCTTCAACAGTATTCAATACAAAGCCTTGAACAAAAATAAAAAGGACATGTACATCAAAGAGTTTGCTATTTTGTGCTAAAAGGTAACAGTGGAATATGCAGAGGTTACTGTTCACAGGAAGGAAGGAGATTCAGAGTCAGGGGCCTGTGAAGGGACCGGGGTAGAAACAAATAGTCATTTTGATTACAAAGTTACTTTTAATAGACATTTAGAGAACTAAATTTAGAGAAATTTGGAGAACTAAAAGGGAGTGAAAGTGAGCAGGAAAAACAAATACTGCAATGAGGTAAACACCGAGAAAGAGTGTTGATGCAGAAAACAAATATTGACTTGAGCTGGAGAGAAGATTGGGTGCAGAGAGCAAACATTCCCGGGTTAAAGCTGGACTGAACCAAACCCACATGGAAAAAGAGTGCAGCAGCAATAAACAGGACCAGCCAGTCCTGAATTGGAACCCAGAGACATAGACAAGGCCGGGAGCCAGGGAACATCATTGTCAAGGTACTTTCTGATTCTCACCCAACCCAGGGGCAGTGAGCATGGCCACAGACTCATCACAGAGTCCAAGGACTCATCTGGTCTCTAGAGGAAAAAGAGCCAATTACACAAATACACTATTTACACCTGTCCCATCACCAAGCTAGCTCCCCACACAAAGAAGAAATACTCCCAGGGAGGAAAAGTCCTTGCAGAACACACATCTATAGCCTTTGCAGATAGAACTGATAAAGAAATGTATAATCAAGTGTTCTTGCTGCCAACACAAATGTTAAGAACCTGGGTTATTTTTATGTTCAGTGCAATGGCAATTAAAATCCCAAATGAAAAACAACACGTGACTCAAAGGACAGCTTAACTGAAGAGAACACATTAAAATGAAAAGTGACTCAAGCTTGCCTTAAGATCCTCCCTTTGCCAATAAAATAAAAGTGGAGAATCAAGCAAGTTCTCGCAGTAGTCACTCAATGTTCTGATCTGTTGGTTGGTTCGCTGTCATGAAAGAAAGATGGCAGCCAGGGAGAAGCAGTGGGTGGCCTGTGTTTGCTCTAGCTGGGGGAGCTTGGGCAGATCCCGGAACTCCTGCAGAGCTTTAGTTTTCTCTTTTGAGGCATGAATAAGGAACAGTTTATTTCTAAGGTCTTTTCTAGACAAAAAATAGCTGAGTTCCAGAAATCACCGCACTTAAATAATTCCACATTTCTAGTCTAAACAGGGAAGGTTTGTGATAGTTGGGGATATGCGAAATGAGGACATACTCAGAATAGCTGATCCACACTTGATGGAGAGTCTCTCATAATATTGCTGCCCTATAAACTAACTTTGCTTTTTTAATTTATATTTCTGTTGAGACAAGGAGAAGTTAAAAAAATTACTTACCCATGAAAATTTCTCATTTTGCTGTCGCCAAAAATGAGTGAGTAGGACAGAAAACAAAACAGAAATGTCAATTCTTTGTTCTTTGAAGTCCTGTAAAGTCAAGAAGTTGCCCATTGTGTGCCCAGAGAAAGGATTCCCCGGGTCTCTTTCACGCATACATACAGAATAATCCCATTTCATAAGCAGAACTGAAGACAATTTTTGAAACTTAAAGAGTTTGATGATTACCAATTTCAGTTTCATGTTATTTTCCCCCTATCACTAAGGGTATAGATAATTAAAAACACAAGACTTAAACAAAGCAGTTAAAGAAAGGGTCAATCTTCCATATGTGTAAATATATTATTTCTTATGTAGTTAACCCTTAAAAACAATGAGATAATTTATTTTATAGGATTACCATGGTTCTTATTAAATGAAACTAACCTGGCTTTTTTGAGAAACAAAACTTCCTTTTCTAAGAATGTTGGTCTGAGCACAGTAGGGTTTAAATTGAAAACACACACATACATCTTTATAAAAATATGATTTTGTTACTAAATTACCAACATTTTCTCTTAATAACATCTGCTTTAGTGAACAGAAAAAGTATTAGTATCATTTGGTGATAAAATTCACTGTATTAGCTGACATTGTAGATTCATGTATTCATACAGCATTTATAGTTTAAATTTTTAAGAAACTCGCAAGACATTTTGGCTTAACACAACTGTCCAAGATAGCACAACAGACTTTGTCTGCGAAATGCCATCCCTGCAGAACCTAAAACACCTAACATTAAAGACATTGGAAGCTGTTGCTCCCATTCTTATGTCAAGAAATGTCTGCACAAACTGAAATCAATGACTTTTCTTGCATTTGTAGGGAATATAGACAGCTCTAAAATCTGAAGAGAAAGTGGATGCAGATAGTCACGGCTGAGATCTGCTTACCTGGAGTGAAAGCCGGGAGCCGTAAACTGGTTAAGTCTAAGGAATCACTTCAGTGGTCATTTTGATGAATTTCTGGAGGCTGAGTATGGACTGACATGAGAAAGAGAAACTCCTGGGGGTTGCTATCTTAAGACCTCTGCATTTTTTAAATGTCATGTAACCTACTGGAATCTCACTATGTTCTTATAGCGAAGATCTGAGAAAGATCTTTCCACAGGTCTGGAAGAGGAAAGGAAAGAGAAAACCTTGTGAAAGATATCTAGAGTTTTTCCTAAGGAATGCCCACTCTCTGGGGCCATGGAGGTAACCAGAACCTTGTCTAGAGCTGTGGGGAAGGGCTTTCTTTGCACGCTCATTCTACCCCTCCTATCTCTATGAAGGAGGGTAAAGTTCTATATGAAGAAACACTTGTAAAGGTCACAGGCCAGAGAAACAGGTCAGCTAAGAGGCTGAAATTTAACTGGACGGTTATAGACTGCTCCCTCACACTTATACCTTACAACTTCAGCAAATGAACTCCAGTAATAATAGTGAATTGCAGCTGGAAGAGCTACAAACCACTGACTTTATTATAAAGAGAAAAAAATAATCCCAAAGTCATGAGGAAAAACAAAAGCCAACCACCACCAACAAACGAACAAAAAACTAGAAGAATTTGAAGCTCCTGGCTTTATAGCTGAAGGAGTCATCAAATGTATCCCAACTCCTAATCAGAGCAACATAAATCATTACACTAGAAACCTATTTACCTCAATTACAATTACCCCATGTGACAAGTCCTTCATACAACAAAAAATTGCAAGCCATATAGATAAGCAAGAAAAGTACAGTCCTATAAGACAAAACAAGCTTCAGAATCTGACTCAGATATGACATAGAATCTGAAAGTATCAGATTGTTAATTAAAAAACAACATACTGTGTAAAGGAATATATTATATAAAAAGTAGAGAAGATCAGATTCAAGAATAGATTGATAACATAAACAGAGAAATGGAAATTTTAAGAAATAGAAAAATTACTGGAAATAAAAATACTGTAACATAAATGAAGATGCCTTTGAGAGATTCACTAGTAGACTTACGAGGTTGAGAAAAGGATCAGTGAATTTGAAGATAGGTCCATTCAAACTTCCTGAAATATAAAGAGAAAAAAAGAGTGATTAAAAACACACAGATTATCCAAGAACTGTAGGACAATTTCAAAAGATGTAATATTCATAAAATTGAAGTACTAATGGAGAAAAAAAAGACAGTAGAGTAGAAGAAATATTTCAAGTAATTATATACTTGAAATACACACAAACACACACATACATAAATAGACCTACCATATGATCCAGCAATTTCACTATTGGGTATCCACTGAAAGAAAGCAAACACACTCATTCAAATGGATATATTCACTCTATGTTCATTATAGCACTGTCTACAGTAGCCAAGTTATGGAAACAACCTAGGTGTTCAATGATGAATATTTGGATAAAGGAAATGTATATATGCACAATGGAATGCTATTCAGTTATAACAAAGTTGAAATCTTGCCATTTGCAATAAAATGGATGAAACTGGAGGGGATTATGCTAAGCAAAATTAGTCAAAAATAGAAGGCCAATATGGGTGATTTCATTCATGGAATGTAAAGAAATGAAACTAAGGAACAAACAAAAACAAACCCTAGAAATCTGGATGCAGAGTTGCAGCTACCAGAGGAGGAATAAAGGGGGAATAGGACCAAATGGATTATGGTGAAGGACTATGGGTGATTTGGTGGTGGAATCACATACATTGAAGTGGTGTGAACATATATTTCTAAGCTAATAAATCTAAAATTAAAAAAATGCCCCAAACTTGCACCTACAAGGATTTACTCCTATGAATTTAGTAGAGAGAGAGAAAAAGAAATTTAGAAAAGACTTAAAATAATTAGGGAAACGTCTCAAATTGGTTGAAGTTTCTTTAGCTCTAGAACAAAGTTTAGTAATGAGGTTTTTTTAATGGCAAAATGGAATGTATTACGGGGCATCTCAGGATAGAATAAGGTTACCTATGGCCATCTGAAATGCTGTATTGGTTATTTCTATTCCCCAAATCTTGTTCTCAAGTGAAGTGGTGTTCTGCTGATTCATGCTTTTGTAATACTAAGCAAAAGAGGTTATCCACATTTCTGTCCAAACACACACCACCTGGGAGTTTAGATCCATTAAGTTCTTCCAAATGATTGTTGATGGAAAGCCTCCACAGGTTCATTAGCAGAGGCAAATATTTGACTTCATGAAGGACCAACGTCCTGTTGATCCCAACTAAAAGAGACTAAGAGTCCAGGGCCAGCTGGTGCAGCCACAGAGGAAGATCAGGGTTTGACACTTAACACTGCCCTGCCACTTTTGGATAGAAAGGATACTATCTCCTTCCTCCTCTTCTCATTAGAGTCCTAATGGCTCATTCCAGGTGCCTACTTCTACTCAATAAGCTGCACCATATTTAGTGGTTGAAGCAAACATTTTATTTTGCCCAGATATTCATAGTCAGGAATTTGAGAAGGGTTTGGCTTGATGATGATTGTCCTATTTATGGGGCATTGGTTGAAAGAGCAGGGGTTAGAGGACCCATAACCAAGAAGCCTTTACCCACAGGTCTCGAATCTCATCTTCTAGGGCCTCTTCTAGTGGCTTGGGCTTCTCATTGCATAGAGAAGCCCAAGAAGTCATACTTTTAAAAAAAACATATCATATTTTTTTATTGCGGAAGCACTGATTTACAACACTACATATAATTCAGAGGTATTTGTTTACAGCTCTTCAAGTCAATGTTACCACAACATACCTAGTACCAAAGCACATACAGTCCTCCACCTTAGTCCGCTGGGCCCCTGCCCCCTTTGCTCCGCACCCCACCCTCCTCTTCTGGTAGCTTCAATTCTAGTCAGATTTATATGGTCTTTTTTGATTTATTTTTGCCTGTTCCTTTGTTTTGTTTTGTTTTGCTATATTTCACATTTATGCAAAATCAACTAATACTTATCTTTCTCTTTTCAACCTATTTCACTAGCATAATCATCTCCAGTTCCATCCTTGTCACAGATGGCAAGATTTCATCTTTATTTTTATAGCTGAGTATATCTTAAGCCACTCAGCTGTCACTGGACACTTAAGTTGTTTCCAGACCTCCACGTCTTCACTAGATCAGCTTTCCTTGGGAAGAGCAGTCCTAGTCAGTGTTCCATGAGACGGGAAGGGGACACTGCCAGTCTCTTATGGTCTGGGCCTCAAGACAGCTTCTCTCACTTCTGCCACGTTTTATTAAAGAAGTATCCAACCTGCCCACAAAGGAGAGTGGGGGACATCTCTTCAGGAGAGAAACTTCAGGGAATGAGCTATTATCCTTAATCTTTCACATTGTTTCTAATACCCTCCATAGCTGTACAGAGGCAGTGTCTAGTCTAAGTTGACACATATCCTATAGACCAAAATAAATAGCATAAAAACCAAACTCCTGGGGAGATTCAATTTTTTAACTAATTATTTTCTTACATTATTGTTAATTTTTGTACAGTATTTTATATCTCCCTCCAAATAAAGTCCCCATCGTTCTCCCACAGCCAGAGCAGTTGTGACCAGGAAAATACACTTTTCTAAGGAACATGCTGCCAGACAATCAACAACTGTGAACAAAGCTGAGTAATATTAAAACTATTTAAAAGTGTAATGGGTAAAAATTGTTGTTAGCTCAGGACAAGACCATATTCTATTTTTGTTTTGTGTTTTATTATGCCTGTGGCAAGCAATTATCATTATTTATAATAAGTAAAGCTTCAGAGTAAGTTACCTTATCATTAGTTTTGTTACTGTCCCTCTATCAGGGTGTGGGAAAATTTTTGGAATGTTCTAGAAACTTTCTCTTCTCTGCAGGAAGTTTACAGCTGTTTTAAGTGTACACGATGTGAGTAAGTGTATACCACTTAATATACACTCCCATCTTTTACACTTCAGAGAACTATAACCAGAGCAGTAAGTTGCCTTGGCCAGGGTCCCACAGTGCTTTAGTGCATTAACCAGAACCAATGTCAGACAGCTATCTCAGTACCCTGTTGTGATATAAGGCACTATGGGAAAAAGTAGGATCAGTTTTTTTGTTTGTTTGCTTTACAGGCTGTATTTTTGGTCAATCTTATTTCCATATTTGTCTAAGGAGTCTGTGAAAAACCAGCTTAGGACCACTTAGTGACATTTCTACCCACTATTCACTGGTATGAACAGGGGGAATGCAGACCAGTCTTCAGTGGCAGGTTGAATGTTCCAGTTTTCAGCAGAGTATTTCTGGATGCACAGAGGGCACCTGTACCTTCAGATCAGCCTGCAGCTTTGGGTTATATAGCAGTAATCCACTCACCCTGAAATTCCTCCTTGGTCTCAGTCCTTTTAGCAGCACATGCTCTTCTAGCCAATCTTTTCAGATCTCTGTAGAGATCAGGCATGATCTCCCACGGTGTGGAAGGGAGGAGGCACCCCACATACACGGAACTTCCTAGGCCAGCACCGACTACATTGACTTGCTGACGAAGCTTCTTCGTTGATGTGGGGATGGCAGTGTCCATGTGGCACAAAGGAGGTTCTGTGCTACACATGAGGCGGGTTAACAGAAGATGCCTCTGTGAGGCTGGTGGTCAGCAACACAAGCCTCAGCTCCAGGAAGACTGCCTGGATCTGGTTAGTGAGGGTTCCAGAAGTGAAACAGCCCTCAACAGGATTGGCTTCTGTGGCAGCAGCAACTTCAGCACAGCTCGGTGACCAGTATTCCTGGAAGATGTGACAGTGACCTAAACTCAGTTTCAATGGCAACAAAAGCAGAAGCTCCTCCCAGATTCTCTTTTGATTTATGATGTAGCTGCCATCATTTTTCTTTTGCAGATTGACTGTTCTATTTGGAAGTCAAGGTTGGTGCAAGCTAAGTGGATTCTTGATGCAGGGATTTAGGGTCATTCTCCTCCAACAGCTCCAGACATTATGAAAATTCCCCTTTTAGTTATGTTGGGAACCCAGAACAATACCTTGTGGTCCCTTTCTGGGTAATGCTGAAAGCAGGACCAGTTTTATTATGTGACAGATCTTCTTATCTTTAACTGTTCAGAAACTACCACTGATTTCTGAAATTCTTCCCCTCGGACTCACCGGCTGTCATTTCTGGTAAAGAGTAATTGCTTTAAGTGAGTGCCAATGTATATGTGGGAATAGAAAGGGATTTGAACATGAAATTGCCAAGGTTTGGTGTAGAGACATTTCTTAAGCAAGTTTTTTCTCTTAATTGTAATGGTTTAGAACGATGTGAAGAACTAGGGTAGATTTTTAAAAAAGATATATTTATTTTTGCATATAAGCTGAGGTGCAGGCCAGAGGTGTGGGGCTGTAAGAGGGTTCACCAGAGACAGAGTGGGGAGCAGGACAGGCAGATGGACCGAAATACACTGCTGAGGGGAGAAGTGGGTGAGGCAGGAGAGTCTGCTGTGCCATGTGGGAATCTCCCCAGTCAGGCATCGAACTTGCATGCAGCAGCCACCGATAGCTCCACAGTGCTGCATTCAACTTGTTGTGCCACCAGGGAGACCTGAACAGGGTAGATTTTTGACATGGAAAGACAATAGGGAATGCCAAAAGGAAGGCATTTTTTAGGGAGGATTTACGGGAAAATGGACTCCAATGAACTTCTTTTAAGCTTTCCCATGTGACTGCAGGTCATATTTTAAAGGGCATGTTTCTTAAAGATATGAGAAAGAATTACCCATCCTTGCACCCTTAAAGCTGGAAGTTCACATGTACACAAAGGTGTGATTTAGAAAAACTAAGAGAAATAATATGAGAAACTGTTGCAAAGTTGCAAAATTCTGTAAGCCAGATGCAGCATAACGGTTACTGTATATGTCAGACTATATCATGTGATTAAAAAAAATTAGCAGTGTCTTGTCTGCCTTTTTGCCTGTACAGAAATGCTGCATGCCACAGATGTTCCCCATAGAAAGATGTCAAACCTGAAATGACAGTGCTGGCAATCAAAGTCATTGTACAGCAGAGAATGCAAAATGCAGCAAATCGCCATCCACCAGCAGTAAATTCCCTCTGATTGCCGAGCCTAGTCCGCTCCCTCCCAAACTGCAGAATCTTAAAGCTGTGACATATTATTACAGGCGACCCAGTTTCCTGGGAGCTGAGTGTGGGCCCTTCTACCCGCCTGGGCCATATGAAAGCAACACAGCTGAGACAGTCAGGTGATTCAGCCTACCACAGCCATAAGACAAATGAGCATCTACAAAAATTCAACTTAGCCTCATTATGAAGTATCAGCTTATCCTCATTAAAGGAGTTCTAGTTTGAACTTTGCCAAATTGCTGGGCTGTGGAACTAACACATCTCTCGGCCTCTTTGTGACTCAGTTGATTGTGAGTGCCATTTGGAAAACCCTGCTTGCCTTAATTTATTACATCGTAAAGACATCTGGAGACAAATATCCAAGACGATTTGCAGAAATCCCCTGGGACAAAGGATTTGAGAAATATGAAACTAAAGGCTTGAGGAAATATGTTCAGGCAAATACCATGTTTAACATACTCAATTTGACTCAATTTTACAGAAATCCCCAACTACCATCTTCAGTGTCTTAGTTAAGCTCTGTAGATAAAACACAGCCCGGTGCCCTGTGGGCATTTTCAGAAACAAGTGAGCAGAGAATTCAGAATCTCTGCGATAATCTCTATACTAAAGTATATGGGGCGGGATGGGGGCCCGGGTGTGCAGTGAAGAAAGGAGTCTTCCTGCACAGGTGTCATAGTTCAGTCTTTAAGCACAAGTGGAGTGAGCCAGGTGGATAGGCTCCAGGGTGGTGAGGAATGCAGAGGGAATGAATGGACCAGCTCGTGCACTGCCTGGAAAACATATGAAATTGCCAATAAGAAGAGAGGGCTGTACCAGGGAATGCATCTGGGCAAACCATTGCTGAGAAGTTGCACTTTATCCTGAAAGACAGGAAGAAGTGACTCCCAAAGATGCTGGCTGACTAAGGCAATGCCAGCCAACTAATGGCTCTGAGTCTTCAATGTCAGTTAAACTTTATTAAATAAGGAAGGACACTCTAAGGGGATACCACTCTTCCCACCCCTCCCCCGCAAAAAAGTACATTCCTTTTACTTTCTGGGGAAACCTAGAGAGCTTGTAGAAAGTGACTTTACTTTTATATGGCCTTTGAATCCTTCTTGCCTTTCTGGTTCTGCTCATGCAAATGTCCTGTATTTGCTTGGCTCTTTGCTCTTTTTCTACCTATCTAGTCAATTCCCCCCACCTACTTTTTCCATTATGTGTTTCCATAGCTAAAAATACCCATTTTGCACTTTCAAGCATTCAGCCTTATTTTTTATCTCAAGAAATTTTAAATATGACATTTTAAAACATATTTCAGCCCTGAGACTTCTCTCTCTTCAATCTTATTTCCCTATAATATTTTAATGCTTTAGATTATAATGTGAAATAAAGAATTCTGAGGTTTTTTTTTTTAAAAAACAGTGATCCAGGATGTGTTTGCTCATCATATTCCTATTTTTCACTCCTGAAAAACTGATTTCAGTTATTACCATGCTTGATTGGGAAAAAGTGTAGCTGTTGCCCTTGGCTTTCATGACTTCTTGCTCAGATGTGGGTTTTTATCAGTTCTATTAGGCAGCCTCCGGGGGTGGAGAGGAATGGGCAGTGGACCTGCAGAGACAAAGGCAAGACACCCTGCTGGAACACCAGTATGCTTTCAATGAAACAGAAACAAGAAAATGCCCTGCCAAGATATAAAGGCTCGAAAACCAGTTTAGTGAGAAAGGACGTTGCAAGTTCTAGAGGTTTGTGTTCACAAGCCGTGTCTGTGTACCAATTGCATGGCAATTTAGTTCTCCCAATTGTACAGAGCAGTGTGGGAAGGGTCAGTTACACATGGGATCCAGTTTTCCTAATGATTAGTGGTGTGATCTTAGGCTCATTACTTAATTATTCTGAAACTTAGTCGTTGAAATCTGAGAGTTAAAATAATTCATCAAAAGTGTGTGAGGATTGTCTCATTTTTCAGTTCCTTTAGCAGCTAATCCTGAGGTAAGGATTATCTGGAGGGTGATCCCAGGAAATTTAGGGGAATGGGAAGTGAGATGAGGGAGGGAAGGAAATGATACATAGTGAGTTGTAGGAATATGCTAGAACTTCCTCACTAGTCATCTTTTGTTGAAACGGCAGCTGACAGAAGTCACGTTTAGGGAAGAAAATTTAAGGGACAAAGTCCCATCTGTCTCCACACTGAATTCGGCCCTTTATTAAATTTGATTGCTGTCAGTCTCCTTTTTTAATCCATCTACTTAATTATCTGTAGAATCACCTTGACTTTGTTGGATTTTAATTTTAACTGCCCCAGCAAATCCAAGATTTATATAAGTAACAGTTATATGAAATCTCTTCCACATTAAAAAAAAAAAAAAACCAAAAAAAACAGGTCTCCGGGAATCTTACATAAAAATTTCACAAGAAAAAAATATTTTTAGAATTTAATACCAAGATAAACTTGCTTCTATTGAAAAATTATATACTTATTTTTTTTAAGAAAACTGTATTTTCACTGTTGTCTTGGTTTCCTGGGAACTCAGCAAAACACTTGCTATTAGAAATAGCTTAGCTCTTGTGGTTGGACATATTTGCACTCTTTGCCCTTTCATGAGTCTTACTACTATTTAAAAAATGTATATGTCCTTTATATTGTTATATCAAATTCCGTCCTTTGAAAGGGGTCAAGTGTGGAGAGGGGTGACATTTGACAGTTAGATAATGCCTTTTATGCTGCAAGGACTGTGTGGTTCTTTAACTCCATTTTCTCACCATGACATAGGTTCTATCTTCCTTACATTTTATTCATAAAGAAATTTCCCCTAAGGTATACTTATTGTCAGCTGGCTAGGCGACAGAGCACTAGGCTCCGGTGACAGAGCCTACGTTTGACCCTGGGGCTCTGAAGGCTGGCTCCTTGGATAAACGCTGTCTACTTTGTGCCAGCTGAAGGCAGCATAACATAGACAGTAAGCCATGGTAAAATCAACCGGTCTGTGTTCCTCTTTGTCTGATTCATCAACAAAGACCTTAACACATGTTCCTTTCCTTTCCTTTTTTTTTTTTTTAGAAAAGTTGGGAAAATAGGGGCCTCCCTGATGGCACAACGGGTTAAGTCACAGCACTATGAAGCTATCCAGAGCTACTACAGCATGAGTTTGATGCCCAGCCAGGGAGCTAACCAACATGGCGCAGCAGACCTCTACTGCCTTACCTGCTGCTCCCCTCAGCAGTGTACTTCAGTCCATCTGCCTGTTGTGCTCTCCACTTTGTCTCTGGTGAATCCTCTAACCCCCCACAACTCTGTCCTACACCACAGCTTGTACACAATAAATAAATAAAGCTTTCTTAAAAAAAGTTGGGAGAATAAATGAGAATACAGAGCAGCAATTAAATGGATGATAGTGAAGTAGAAGAGGAGGAGGAGGAGGGTTGGTGGCACAAATCAGACTTATGATATTGATAAAGCTGTTGGTGTTGATGGAGTTTATGGCGATGGCAATTATGAAGCAGAGGATGGTGTGGATGTTAATTGCCCCCTTGTAGTATTGTACTTAGTCAAAAGAGATTGATGATGGGTTTTAAATCACTTTCCTTTCCACCTTCCAGTGTACTGATGCTTTTAAGAGATAAAGAAAAAATGTTATAACTCATTTTGAAGAGCATATTCAAGTTTTGTAGCCCCAAAGCTCATAAAATTTGGTGAGTTCTCTACAAGAAAGATGACACATTACTAATACAAATTAAATGAAAGGCCCTAGGGCTTAAGCTTCAGTAGTTTTCTGGTGAATGTACCTTTGCCTATGTCTTCATTGCTCATGAAGTTCCTGCGTTTACTTTAATAATAAATAGCTGGAAAGGCTTGGAGAATGCTCATGGGCCAGCTCCTGTTGTACGTGCTTTCCACTTATTATGCATCTAATTCCACATATTAGTTCCTCTAATCCTCAAGATAATGTCAGAAGGTAAATACGACTCTTTCCTTATGTTAGACATGAGGAAAGTGAGCGACAGAGAGGGTGAGTCATCTGCCTGAACTCTCACAGGGCAGACACTAGGCACCGGGTTTCAAACCCAGGCATCTAAGCCATACAGAAAGAACTCTCACCCACCACACTGTTGCACTTCTCAGAGGAGGAGCAATTAGGATTGTTGCGTGGGAACGGGCCCCTGAGAAAGTGCGTGTGCCCCGTCACAGGCCAGTGTCGATTCCTGAGTCTGATTGTCTTGGGGAGATTGAAAGATAAAAGGAGACTAAGCCCAGTTTTGCAGAGGTCAGGAAATGGTAAGCTTATACCATCTCCTGAGCCCAGCACAGTGCAGGTGTGAGAGAGAAGAAATGGTCCTAGGCTGTGTGTTTGTCCAGGTAATGAGGGCACTAGTCCAGGCTGAAGACAGAGGACTCACAGAGAGACAGCAGGTCCTGCAGTGGGGCATGTGTTCCACCTGAATCCCTTTGGGTACTTTTACTGCTTGATGTATCCTTCCTGCATCAAGCTTTTGTGCCTGCTGGGTTTCTTGAGATCTACCCTTGAACTGCTTCTGTGCCTGCACAAAAATCAGAGTGCTTGAGAGTTTATGTTCTCCCAGAGAGGTGGCAGCCTGTGATCAATAGCGTGGAAATATGAAAACCCGGAGGGAGGGAAGGGAAAGGGCACAAAATGGAATAGAAAAGAACACAAGGGACCATGGAGATGGATCACGGGTGAATTGGTGGTGGGCTACCCAAGGGGAATTCAAAATGTAAAAGACATAAATAACAATAAAAATATATATTGTAAAAAAAAAAAAAAAAAAAGAAAACCCAGCTCCCATAGAACTCTCTTAGGTGTAATTTACACACCAGAGCCCCCTGCAGGATCAGGCTGGAGTTACCCTTGGCACGACTTGCACACAATCACACAGTTTCCCACTTCCTGTCCCTGTTCTCCTCACTGTCAGTAGGTTCTCCTGAGTGTTTCCTTAATAAATTGCTTGCACAAGAATCTTCCTCTAAGTGTGTTTTTCTAGGAAATCTAAGGTGGCCCCTATGCTTAAATGTTTTAAGATGCTTAAAATCTGATCAGGCTGTATTGCCCATACATGTGGAAACAAGTTAGGAATGTTTATAAAACAGCAACCAACCAAAGATTTTTGTGATGAATCAAAGTAAACTAAAAATATGGATACATTCGCATTAAGTAAATACATGTAGCTGCAAGCAGGGGGACCTTCCAGGAGGAGGTGAGCTTATGGGTTTATAAAGGCAATGTCGTGAATAAACCAGAAACTAACAAATAGCTCATGTCCACTTGCTTTATAATAGGGTGATGTTTGAATGCCAAAGTGGCATTCACACTTGGGGGATTTTTATAATATTTAGATGTGAATATGTTAAAACTAAATAACCATTGTCGTAGTCACTGATATGTGAATTTAGTATGCAGCAATTCTGCTTTAAATGGACAAAGTGCCCTTCATATGATTACCATAGGCAACTCTCCTATATACTAGGATAAATCATACTCTAAACCCAGGTCAATATTCTCTATTGAAGTAAAGAAAATATTTTAATTTTCTTCATATTTTAAGATTAAAAGCACACAAATTTAGACAAAACTTTTTGAAAGTGAAGATACATGTATTAAAATATCCCCTTCAGTATACGATTAAACTTATTTTTACCAAAACACATACCCTTGTAACCCCACCCTGATTAAGAAACAGAACACTCCCATTGAAGTGGAGAAAGTCATGCTGTCCTGATGATTAAACTGAAATGATGTAAAAACTAGAAGTTTGAGGGAACAATTAATAAGTGCTCTAAGGCCACAAGCACTCTGATTCATGTATTTCCAGCTGACTGTACCCCTTGCTTTAGTCAATAAATACTCTGTAACCTAGTTGCTCAGGAATCTGACTTTGGAGAAGGATCTCCTCTGAGCCCGCTGGTATAAGTAAAGACCTTCCCTACTCCTCTGAGTGATGCCTGTTTTCCTGACAGAATTCTGCTGCATCTGGGAGATGGTGTCATCGCCCTAGTGGGCTGGTTCCCTGTCCCCCTTGCAGTCAATGTCTTTTGGCAAAGCAACTCCAATTCTAACATCTATCCCAGGATAAAGTTTCCTGGTTTTGAACTTTATGCTAATAGAAGCATGCACGATGCACTTAGAGTCAAGCTTCCTTATTTTAACATTTTGTTCATGAGCATCATTCCTGCTGTTCATACTCACCATCGCATTTGGTATTCCATCGTGTGACGGAACTACCACTTACATATTCATGCTACTATTGTTGGACATGTGGTAGTTTCCAGTTGGGGTTTGTGTTATTTTTTGGGACTTCTGTAACAAATTACCACAAACTTGGTTGCTTAAAATAACAGGAGTACTTTCTCTCAGTCTCAGATGCCAGAATTACAAGATTAAGTTTTCTACAAAGCTGTACTCCCTCTGAAGGTGCTAGAGAGAATCTCTCATTGCCTCTTTCAGCTTCTGGGGTTTTCAGGTTCCTGCCTCTGTCTTCACGTAACCTTCTTCCTCTCCTGTCTAATAAGGATACTTATCATTGGATTGAGAACCTACCAGGTAATCTGAGATTATTTGATATCAAAACACTTAATTACATTTGGGAAAAGCGTCTTTCCCCCAATACAGTCAAATTTGCAGGTTCTGGGGATTAAGATATGGACATACCTTTTTTTTTTTTAAAGATTTATTTATTTATGCATACAAGAACTGGGGTGTAGGCCAGTGGTATTGGGATGAAAGGATTCACCAAAGACAGAGTGGGGAGCAGAACAGGAGGATCCACTGAAATATACTGCTGAAGGAAGCAGTGGGCCAGACAGGAGAGATCTGCTGCGCCATGTGGGTTAGCTCCTGACCAGAAATTAAACTCATGATGCAATGGCTGGTGATGGCTTGATAATGCTGAGACTTAACCCTTTGCGCCATACAGGGAGTTTCCAGATGTGGACGTATCTTATAGAAAACCATCATTCAGTTCACAATCACATTATTCTGAACAATGTGACTGTGAACAATTTTGCACAAGTCTTTTGGGTTGTATTTCTGTTAGGTTTATACCCAAGAGTACAAATGAAGCCACAGGTGTTTAGCTTGATTTTATCCCTTCAAACAGTAGTAAATAGTGATTGCAGCACACCTTAGAGATCATCAAGCCTAATTGCAAAACATTATAATGTAAAATTGAAAAAAAAAAACCCTGAAGCTCAGATATGTTAACCAATTTCACCCAGAGTTTCACAGACAATTAATGGCAGAGCAGGAATGAACATATTTTTTAAAATGGCACAGGACTCTGCTCAGCAACACTAATATCCCCTAGTGTTTTCCTTGAATTTTACATTTCATATAAAACACAATTAGCAGATCTGTTTATTAGCCCAGATGCCAATATGCTGACATTTGTTTTCCACATGCATGGTGTTGTCTCCCTGATGGGCTTGAGAGAATGCCAAAATGGGGGATTGCTTCTGACTTCAAGATCCTAAAGATGAGAAACTCGAGCACCAAGATGGGAAACGTTTTCCTTAATGCTGAATGTAAGGAGGTAAAATCTGGCACTGTCTTTCCAGCTGCCATCATGGTTTTAGTTAGGTACAGAGTTAACTTTCTTTAGACCTTGTGTTTGCTGGAGCTTGACAAGAGAAATTATTAAAATACTCCTTGAGATAAAGTGGGAGGGGTGCATTTTTCAGTTATTGCTCTTTATTTTTTTTATTTTTTTTTTAAAGATTTATTTATTTATACATACAGCTGGGGTACAGGCCAGAGGTGTGGAGCGGTGAGAGGCTTCACCAGAGACAGAGTAGGGAGCAGAACAGGCAGATCAGAAATACACTGCTGAGGGGAGCAGCGGGTGAGGCAGGAGATGTCTGCTGCACCATGTGGGATTCTCCCCGGCCGGGCGTCGAACTCGCATCGCTGCTGCCGACAGCTCCACAGCGCAGCGCTTAACCACTGCGCCACCAGGGAGGCCCTCAGTTATTGCTCTTTAGAAGAGTGGAGGAAAAAAAGAAAGTGAGGAGGAAGGGTGAGTAGCATTCTCCCCAAGTGCTGGATGATGTAAGGCAGGTTATACAGGTATTAAAGAAGAAGCCATCTTTACCTCTGGGTTGAAAGGGTTTAGAAGAGACAGCACATTGAAAGTTGAAGCCAGGTCAGAGAGGTAACATGGGAACATTTGTCCTAGCCCAGAAATTTACAAAATTTTGGGAGACTATGGAATTCCAAAGTATGTGGCAAAATGTGTAGAGTTCTCACTAAACCAGCAACCCCCAGTGAATATCAAGTTTCCACCATATGAATCTTTTCTAATAGAGTTGGTCTAATACCAGGTCTTTCTGACACTTTGTCCAGTGACCCTTTGGCAAATTAAACATGGCTGAAAATGTCTAAATGTGACCCCAAAATGAATGAAACCTTTGGAAAGATTATTTTTGCTACTGCCCTAGTTTGGGACATGCATAACATCAATATACTCTGATGAAGAACTTGGCTGAATTCAAACTGGAATACTGGAAATCAACGACTAGCATTGCAGTTAGCACTTTGTGGTTTTATAGCTGCTTATAATCTTTTCCTTCTCTGTCCTAACTTATTCCTTGGCCTTTGACCATTTACTTTGTTTCCCCTTGCCCGCCTCACTGGTGGGGGGGGGGGGGGCGTCGATTCATAATACATTGCTCTTCAGCTGCTACTGAAATTCTACATTTCATCAAATGTTTCCTCCTGCCCCCAGGACAAACTGATCTCCTAGAACCACCCAGCTTGGCCGCCTAGCAGTTTAAGGGCTTGTATCGGCTTCCTGCTTTGATTGCTTTCTCTGACCCCTGGGGATTTAAATCAAACTGTGAGCTTCAGGAGCAAGTGTCTAGTTCCAAACAAGATGCACTTTCCCTGTGATCCGACTTGGGGGAAAATGACGAATCATCTGTTCCCTCAGATTGATGAGAAAAGGAAATTGAAAAGGCCTTTGCCTCGTTTGGGTTGATAAGGGGCACTTGAACATGTGGGCAGAACTCCACAGATGTGTGCTTTGGGGTGAACTGGATGAGGAGAGGCTGTTCTGATCACCTGGATATGGGTGTTCCCTTGAGAGCCATTGAGGAGCAGTCTGACTCCCACAAAAAGAAGGAAAAAAAAAGGTCTAAGAACAGTACTTTATTCCTGTGATATTCAGGAAGGAGGGAATTAGTGACTTGTTTTCTTTACCTTTTCAGATCTCTATAGAGAGAAGAGTTTGCATCAGGTAGTTTAATAAAAAAGAGAGTATCGGCTCCCTGGGAGAGGGGTGCGTACTCTTTGTTGTGATGGTTTAGGCAATAAAACAATGAATTTGGCCTCCAGGACATTTGAAGAATTCAGTTCGTCTAAAAGAAGTAAGTAAATTCTGTTCTGTGGGTCAGAATGAGAGTTTAACTCTTCTGACAATGGGAACGAGGCATGGGGGGTAACTGTGGGAAAGGTTATGTTAAAGGTGGAGAAGACCCTTCTAATTGGTGTAAAATAAAGGGCATCTCTCTTTTAAAGCTTTCTTTGAGAGTCATACAGTAATACTGGCAGATACTGTTAGTATGTTGGCTGGGGGGCGCCCCAGGACCTCCAAACTTGCATGCTGTAAAAGGACTCTGCCATCTGCCACATAAAAACAAAGCATATTTTTTAGTGCGTAAAACCATTAATAGGATTAATGTGTATGGAGAGAGTAGAGAAGAAAAGATATGAGTTTTTTTAATAAAACACCCAAAGTTACCCATCCCCTCATGGGTAAATGCCCAACCAAACAGAGTTGGCCCACGGAGGGTCACTGCGGCCTGAAAGCCTGCCGGCAGGGAACCATAGGAAACAGGAAGAAGGGGCCAGGAATGTCTGGAGTGAAAGGAACAAAATCAAAGTACAAATCAAGGTAATGGCTGCCATGGTCAGGTTCCCCAGGGGTCTCTTACCCAGGTGTCTCTTCCAAGTGCTTCTGTGTGTCTTGACTCCATGTATCTTCTTTCACGTTCCCCGAGTCCTTGGTGCAAGTCCAAAGCTGAGAAGCAAATGGACCTTTTGCAGCACATGTCTCTCTGCTCCAGATGCCTCCTCCAAGTCTCCCCTTAGGCTTCTCCATGTTTTTTCTCCAAGTCTCCTTGCTGTTCAGCTCCATCCTTCCTGCCCCACCTGACAGGAAACATAGAAACTCCTGTTTGTATGGCGATTACACTTATAATACCAGGATTAAGACTTTGCTTTAAATGAGGATAAAATATACTTTTATTTGCTGAATAATTATGAGCTTCAGAAGAGGGTCAAGTCTTTCTCTTGGAGTCACTTGGAAGAATACATTTCATTGAACTGGTTCCCACTGAAGTCTGCAACTTATGGAAACTTGAGGATTTTTATGGTCCAAAGGAGAACTCTGAGGATGGAATATGACTTTCTCTTTTGGGGCTCACAAGCAAGCCAATAGAAATCCAGAGCCAATATTTTCACACAATAAGGTGAAATCTATTGATTTTGTTCCAGTTTCTATGGTTGTTGACAAACTATACTAAAACTTAATGGCATAAAATAATCATTTTATTATGCTCCCAGATTCTGAGGGTCAAGAATATTGATGGGGCAGAGTGGGGATGGCCCTTCTCTGCAATGCCTAGGACACAACTGCGGAGATTGTGACAGGCAGCTGGGCTTGATAGTCTGGCAGCATCACACTCACATGTATGGTGGGTTTTGCTGGCAGTTGACTTAGAGCTCAGTTGGGATTGGCCGAAACACAAACACATGAAATCTCTATGTAGTTTCTCTGTGGGGGCCAGTTTAGTTTTTTGCATGGAGCTGGATTCCAATTCCAATTAGGAGTATATAGAATTTTAATGGCCCATACTTGGGAGTCACATGGTGTTATTCCTGACTTATTTTACTGGCTATAGCAATGGCAAAGTTTCATCCATGTTCAAGGACAGGAACAAAAATACCACAGTCACCAGTTTGTTTTTTTTTTTTTTTTGTTTTTTTTTTGTTTTAGCAATATGGAAGACAGAGAGATTGGAGATGGGTAGAAGGATAGACAAAATAGTCCAGCTGTGTACCACAGAAATAGATATGATTGAGGTAGACCAAGGTCATGATTAGTCTCTATCATCAGTACATTTACAAGTGTGTGTGACTGGTCATAATTGAAAAGAAAGAAAAATTCTAACACCTTAGTAAGAAATGATCTTCATTTCTCAACAAATAACTCAACAATATACTATTCTGCCTGTGAGTTGGCAATGTGCCTCATTTTTATGTAGAAATGCAAAAGTCTCAAGGTCAAATGGTCTCCAGGTCAAATGGTCTCTAGTCCTCTTTGCCCGTAGGTCAGTCATATAGGTGGGTACTTGATTAACTGTGGGAGGCTGGAAAAGGAGCACATCGCTTGGCTTTCTTTGGAAGCACAATCGTTCATTGTGTTCTTTTACCTTTGGTTGAATGCTATCATATTTTTAGAAGAACTAATTTTATGTCTAGTTCTCTGAGAAATTCAACTCACAGTTTGCATTCTGTGTGGGAATTACAAATGAACATCATCACCTTTGTAAAATAAAATATCACTTAATTATTCTTATTTTTATTAACATTATATATAATTTCATATCTACATAGCCTCTTAGGTTTAAAAGTCAGATGATTTATTTCAGGCACTAAAAAGGAGAGAGTTCGGTTAGCTTAGTATTTAATAAGATCATTAGGAGGTGCAAAGTTCTGTTTCTTAAGAGTTATAAAGGTTTTCAAAGTGATAGAAGGCCCTTTCAAGTCCTAGGGTCTCTCTTTTATAAGAACTACACATGTGGGACTGACAATGGTAACTCCTCCACTTTTCAGTGTGTTTGGAACATGCATAGCATAATCCCAAGACTGGATATACTTTGCTTTACCAAGTACCATAGATATGGCTCTAGTTGGTTGAGTCCAAATTGTATGTCACCTTATTGTGTGAAAATATTGGCTCTGGATTTCTAATCTTCTACCAACTGTAACTCTTAGACAAAACAGGTATACATGTACTGAAGTGAGTTGAGACTTGCTCTCAGTCGACTTGGCAATTGCATTTGTGTTCCAGGAACAGTTGGAATGACTTACAGCCAAGTGGCTCTTGAAGATCTAACACAAACTCAATTTTTTCTATATGTCCCCCAAACACAGTAACAGTGATGTTGGAAAAGAAGAATATGGAAGAGAGAGCTATTGGATACAAAACCAAACACTCTTAATGCAATTTTACAAGCCTATAATGGAGAATTGAAAGCATGAAACGTAGTTCTTGTACCTATTGCAAGGAAAAGGGCATAAAAGTACCAAGCCTGACTAACCTGCTATGAATTCCTAGCTTTCTTTTGGTGCTTTTACAACCAGGGAAGTGGAGTGGGAAAGGAGAGAAAAGAGCTGAAGGGAATGAAGAGTTTTAGAGACTGTCTGGATTAGGGTCATTCAAATGACTGAATTCTCAGAAAGTATCCTTTCTTTTTTTTTTTCTTTGACTGTTAGTCAAGAAGGTGATTCCTACCTGACTTATTATCTTCTCTTGAGAAAAGTGGATTTATGAAGCAAAACTTGTTTACCAGATTTACATATACACATGTTCACACACATTCCTTAAATGTTTCAGAGACAATAGGCCTTCCAATAGGAAGACAAAGGACAACAAGAGAAAAAGAGAAGAGAAGGATTTCCAAAGGAAAACAAACAAGATCAACTCACAACTCAATCTGTGCTGTTTGAAAAGCCATGGGCTTCTCCATCTGCTTTAAAATCCAGGAGTTAGCAGTGATGATTAATTTCAGCATCATCCCACCTGCATACAGAATGCTTCATTAACTTTTCCTGGTTCACAGCAATCATGATGTTTTATAGCAAACACAACTCAACTACTCCAATAGAGCAAGTATCCAAAGAGACAAGTTGGCTGCTACTGTGGATATGTATAACCTGTGGCTTGAAAATATCGTGGGAGCCTGTGGCTAGAAGCTCGGTTTGAATGTACAGTCAGCTAACTCATCCTTTGTACAAAACAGGTAAATTTCAAGAACAATCTTGCTTTAGATAAGACTAATTCTCATGACAGTTGAGCTAAAGGAAACAATATGCTTTTCTTTCAAATAGTTTCCAGGTCAGTTTTCCATTATTTCTTTGTAAGATTTTTGAAATTTGCATAGTCTATTTACTCTGTAAAACTGGATAGATCCTAATAACCCCCAAATATGTATCTCTAGCATCAAACCAGTCTCCAAACTCATTGACAAAATGGCAATGTCAAGATCTCTTTATAGAGTCAAAAGAATTATATGAAGTCGCGTATGTAAAGGATTTAATATAATTGGTCATCATCGATCATTATCACTTAAGCATGACATGGTTCTAATGTTATGACATTGTAATCAGTACCATAAGCTTGTAATTTGAATTTTTAGAGATTATAGGAGACTCTTTCTCTTTTTTTTATATGTGTGTCTGCCTATCTATCTATCTACCTACCTACCTACCTACCTATCTCTCTATCTTTATATACATCCTATAACCTATCTATCTTGCCTCATAAAGTGGCAGACAAAACTTACAAATATTCCAGCAAGATTTCACATGCTATTAATTTGGAAGGTGCTACTCAAGTGTTGCGCCTGTTTTTCAGTTTTCTGCATCTATTTACCTTACCCTCAGTTCCATCATCTTCAAATGCACCCCTGTAAGCTAACTATGAAGAATCTAAGTTTATATATTCCTGTTCAAGTATTAGTCTATTTTGAAAATTACATTTTAAACTATGATCATACAAGGAAGTGTAATTCATGTTCTCCTAAAAAAGACATCATCTGGGAAAAAATTTAAAATAAATTGGATTTATGTTAATGACTGCTGTTCTAAGACTCAAAACACTTATTACCTATGAACAGTACAAGTAGTGTCTCAATTCCTATGCTGCCAAAAATGCCAGTGATGAGTACAGGGACACTGATTGATTGAACAGAACTAGGACACAAAGCAATTGACTCAAGCATGACATGACAATAAATTGAGTTTTTCATATCACCTAATGGCAGACTACCAAATATTGAAGCAAAAATCTAACTAGATTCCATTAACAACAAAGCAATCCCATGGCAACTCAACACTCATAAATTGACTCAACTCTACAGGCATATTCCTAATTTAACCATTAGTCAAAATGGATTGAGCTAGGCTTCTTGCTTCTTTTATGTGACCTCTGACAATGTGGAGTAGAAGAAAGAGAGAGAAAAACTGGAAAAGGCCATTCTCACACAAACTCCATATACTGGAATATTCTGAAATTTAGATTCTGATAGGACCAACACCAAGACTTCTGCAGACTTGACCATTTCCCTTTTTGACCAGAATGATCCACAAACAACATGGGAATAGTGAGGTGACTTATTAAATTCACAGGGCAAACTCTTTGCAGTTAACCTCTACACAAATTTCACTCCATTACCACAACAATCCACACTCTGTAGTAAGCAGGGAGTTGTTATGAAAAATGGAGGAAATTAATTCATTTTCTGACTTGCTTTATATCACTCAAGGCCATTTGTCATGGGGACATTGTTTATTTGATGAACTCATGAGTTCTGTAAATACTTGGGTCAGAAAATACTTGAAAATCACCAGCTGTGTTCAGTTAACTGGGACTTCTTGGCACTAGAGTGATTCCCAGTAGTAATAGACAAAGGTCCAAATCAGTACCCTTTGATAAGGAAAAAAAAAATGTTATTCACAATTATTCCAGGACAATAAGCATAAGCCAAGACTATCTTGAGTCAACCAGATGTAGATAAGACCCTAGATAAGGCCTACCTAGAAAATAATGGAAAGATAGAGAATTCCTGCTATAAGTATTCTACCACTACCCTATTAATGAAAGAAGATGTTAGAACACCCTAAAACTGGGCCTTCCTGGTGGCGCAGCGGATAAGCGCTGTGTTGTGGAGCTGTCGGCAGCAGCAACACGAGTTCGACACCCAGCTAGGGAGATTCCCACATGGCAGGGCAGACCTCTCCTGCCTTGCCTGCTGCTCCCCTCAGCAGTGTATTTTGTTGATCTGTCTGTTCTGCTGCTCACTTTGTCTCTGGTGAACCCTCTCGCCGCCCCCTACTCTGGCCTGTACCCTAGCTTGTATGCATAAATAAATAAATCTTTAAAAAAAAAAAAAGAACACCCTAAAACTGACCTGTCATTAATTAGACAGAGGCCAAGTCACCTATGGGGATGAGTGAAAATAGAAACACAGTCCAAAGGAGCAAATTGTGCTCCTTGGTGCATGAACATATATAGAAAATAACTTCCTTTTCTCAAATAAGGAACATGGTCTCCCATGGAGCTTAACCTCATACCATATGAGCTTCTTTCCTACCAACTTCTCTCTCCATTTCTGTCCAAATCCTAATTCATAATGAAAGAGCTTATTATGCAAAAATTATGGGCTCTGGCCTATATCACACATGATATTAAGGAGCAGATGACTTAGGATAAGTGATTCAAATGGCCCTGTCCTGTACCCCAGTGATTCTAGTTACAAAATTATTACACCAAACCATAAGACAAGTAGCTATTTCGATGGTGCTGCCTCAATTAAAATGTACTGCAAACCTGTGGTTGGGTTAGGCTATGTCATGAGTAAATCCAACTTTCTTCAGGAGCAAAAAGGATTCAAGACAAGAAATGAGTTCCTTCATGGGAAGCTGATGTGATGTTCATTAGCTTATGACTGATAGCCTGTCAAACAACATTTCATTTTGAAGTCTTAAAGCGGGGAATAAAAATAACAGAAGCTAAAGTCAGGGACCAGCAGCCTCATGCTTTTCCATTTCGAAGAAAGTTAACATTTTGGGGGAAGACAAAGAGATGTTTGCCCAATTAGAAAAGATAGTGAGTCAGAGAGAGAAAGACATTGGGAGATGGACTGAGAGTCTTAAAGATGAGAGGCTTTGTCCTCTAAGCTTATGACATCCAGAGGCATCGCTCCATGCTGCAGAGTTGCATAATACATTTCCTGGAAAACACAGACATCTATAAATACATTGAATAAGAAAAATTAGTGTCTTTAGGGCATGCTAAAGCGGTAAAGCAAGAATTTCCAGAGAAGTCTACTGTAAAGGGAAAACACTCCACATCTTTCTCCTTTACCACTCACACAGGACACTTCATTTCTGACACCTATGGTGACCAGTAGTGTGCATTATTCCCACCATGCCAAACAACTTAATTGGGTATCTGTCTTATAACTCAGTTCCATTTGGACAGTGGCTGGATCCACAGGTTAAGGGGTTAGTCTCAGAAGACTGTCCACTACTTTAGACCCCAGTCTCAAGTATAGATGCTCAGGTTACCCACAACTTCAGTCTGACTTAGCTACAAATTGGAGATTCCTACCACCACTTTCTTGAATCCAATCACTTGTTAGAACAGCTCACAGAACTCAGAGACTTATTTGAATTTATTAAAGTAAGTTTATTTTTATTTTGACAGCTTATTATATAAAAAAGGATATGATAAATGATGCAGAGGGACAACCAGATGAACACGTATATGGGATGAGGTCCTAGATGGTGCTAACTGCAGGAACTTCTATCCCTGTGGGTTTTAGGTGTGCCATTCTCCTAGTACATGGATTTGTTCACTAACCAGAAGTTCTCTGAGTTCTGTATTTTGGGAATTTTTATGGAAACTTCATCATGTAAGAATTATCTATTATTCACTCAATCTCTATCTCCTCTCCCCTTCCTGGAGAATAGAGGGTATGGGGGTGGAAAGTTCAATATCATGACTTGGTTTTTCTAGTGAGCAGATCCCATCCAGGAGCCCACCAACTGTTGCCTCGTTATAACAAAAGACCTTTCCTATCACTCAGGGTTTTGAAGCTCTGTATCAAGAACCAGAGTAGGAAACCATATGTCAGAACAAAAATTGCACCTAATATTCTTTTTTTTTTAAGAGGGTCCACCAGAGACAGAGTGGGGAGCAGAACAGGCAGATCAGAAACACACTGCTGAGGGGAGCAGCGGTCGAGGCAGGAGAGGTCTGCCGCACCATGTGGGACTCTCCCCGGCTGGGCGTCGAACTTGCATCTTGCGCTGCCGACAGCCCCACAGCGCAGCGGTCAACCACTGCACCACCAGGGAGGCCCTGCACCTAATATTCTTAACACTTGGGAGATTACCTGGATTCTAGGAGCACTATGCCAGGAACTGGTGGTAGAAACACACACACACACACACACACACACACACACACACACACACACACACACTATAATCTTACACTTGCAAGGTTAATTGATAGAAATCATTGTAACACTGTCAACCTTTAAGGAATTTAGCTCCATTAAAATAAAATTTAAAAAACTTTATTCAATCTTTAATGAAATCCATTCGGATCCCTCAGAAGTTCCTTTCAACCTTGAGGCATATTAATTCAGATGCTCAGCAAATACCCACCATGGTGATTATCTCCACCATACTCAGGCTTGCTCAACCCTCCTTGCCCTTGATTGAACAGGAGCAGCCCTGCATATTTACATACTCCAGTTATTTGCCATTTTCCCTCCTCCTCAAGAGTAGGGCAAGTAGTCATATTGTAGAAGTGACCCTCTCCTATCTCTACATTGAAGGTTTCTGGATTTGCATAATGAAAGCAGAGGAAAACTCCTACCCAGAGCTCAGCCCTTCCATTTTATTGGTGAGTAGCTTAGAATTATGCCATCATACTTAATAAAACAAGAAAAAAGTCAAAGATCATTTTTCTTCATTCAACTTCATTCCATAAATGAAGAAACCAAACCACAAAAAGGTGACAGGTCAAAGATCAAATGTCTTTGTAAGTCAAAGACTAGGAACCACGTTTCTGACTCTGTCCACTATTCTTTATGCTAAAGTACACTTTTCTCTGCATCCCAAGTATTTTTTTATATGTTTCCCAAGTATTTTGTTTAAATAGAGTGATTGATTGAAACTTTCTTTTGTGTTTCTAGGAAGTAAGAAGTCATAATGCATTTTGCTTCTTTCTTGTCCAACCACTTGCATGACACTGATAAGCTTCTCTAAACCATCTACATCATTGCTGTATAAGCTACTGATCAAGAGACAATTACTTTTTTTTCTCATTAGATACTTCCAAGATTCCCCTCTACTAAAAAGCAAACACAAAAATTAGACATCACTGTTTTAAAGATTGCTAAACTCTTAAAGGTTAAGATTCTACTAATCATTCAGAGCTTCCTGCCAGTAGGAAATGAATTCAGGAGATAGCAAGAACATATGAAAAGTAATCTCCAAAGGAAAAGAAACAAATAGTGCAATTAATGTGATCTGAAACCAAAATAAGAAAATATACTTTGAATAAGCAGCATAATAAGATATGGGAAATATTTCTTTGGCTATGGGAAGATGTTTTGCATCTGATTTCCCTGACAATCAAGTTTTCAACTTAAAAAATGGTACAGGTTAAGAGATAAAGCATGCTTCTCAGAATCTTACATTTATACATGTTTCGAGGTATTTTCTAGAAATTTGCAGATAGACAAAGATAGTGAGGAACAAATTTGGATGTTTTGTTTCATACAAAGGATGAAGTGATTAGAGCTGAAATTATTTAGTATGGAGATAGAAGGGTGTTTATTAACCCATAGACGTTCCCCTAGATTTTACTATAATCTTTCTATTATATTCAGAAAAAAACGATGGATATTCTAGAAGGACAGAGGAAAACAACAATACTAGAAGGCCAGAGTTGGAATGCACTAGGATAAGACTAGTTCAAAGAAGTGTGCCCCACGTATGTAGAAAATAAACAAAAATTTCATTAGCATAGTCACTGCATTCATTGCAGTTGAGGAAAAAGAGCCCTCTAAAAGGAATCACATATGTACATTTTTTTAATTGTCAAAATTTTAAGTTGTGATAACATTGTTTTACAAAGTGCATATGAGTTAGGGGTATAGGTTCACACCTCTTCAGGATGTATGTTACCACTCCCACCATTAAAGCACCCATAATCCTCCACTATAGATCATTGGGCTCCCTCCCCAACTTGTTGCTCACCCCACACCCTCCCTCTCCTGTAACCTAAATCTGCAGTCAGATTTCTGGGGTTTAATTTTGTCTGTCCCTTTGTTTTATTTCTTATATTAAACATATGAATGAAATTATCCAATATTTGTCATTTTTCTCCTTTTGACTTATTTCAGTTAGCATAATTCCCTCCAGTTACATCCATGTTATTGCAAATGGAAAAATTTCATCTCATCAGTGGCTTAGTGTTCCATTGTGTATATATACCACAAGTTTTTTTATCCTCTCCTCTGTCATTGGGCACTTAGGTTGTTTCCATAAATCTGAGGTGTTAGCAACCAAAATATCAAACAACTAAATGACAGCAACAAAAATAACCCAGCTGGAAGAGCTAAATAGGCAGTTCCAAAGAAGATATACAGATGACCAACAAGCACATGAAAAAATGTTCATCATCATTTATCATCAGGGAAACACAACTCAAACTACAGTGAGATAGTACTTCAAACCCTCGAGAAAGGCCCCCATTAAAAAACCTAGAAACAACAAGTGTTTCCAGGGTGTGGAGATGAACCCTTGGCCACTGTTAGTGGGAAAGTAGACTGGGCCAGCCTTTATGGGAAATAGAATGGAAATTTCTATTATAAAAAGAGATCTGCCGGAAGATCCAACAATTCCACTCCTTAGTATCTTTACAAAGAATGCAAAATTGCTAATTCAAAAGGATCTATATACTCCTAAATTTATCACATGTGTACATTCTAAGGCCATCTTATATATACAAGCTAAGAGAATACAAACTGTTGGGCAAATACACAGTGGAGTTAACCAACTATTATGTTTCTTCAGCACTCCACCCCATCACTTGGCAATTTTCTTGGTTCAAAGAATTGCTTCGCCTTCCCCACATGTGCATTTGTGGAGAATATTCAGGGTTCCAAGGAATGAGGTTGAATCAGGGCTGTGTTCTCTCTCAAGGCACTCAGTATCACACAGGGGCTCCGAGAATGGGCTTTAATTGTAAGTTCTACCAAATAAACACAAACCTGAGGGTGGGTTAAATATATATATATATATATATATATATATATATATATATATATATAGTTATTTATATCTTTTACATTTTGTATTCCCCTTGGGTAACCCACCACCAATTCACCCGTGACCCATTTCCGTGGTCCCTTATGTCCTTTTCTACTTCATTTTGTGCCCTTATCCTCTCCCCCTACCCCCGCTGAGGTGGTTCAATTTTGTAAGGAGGGGGCTTCTCTAAATTTTCCTAGCTGCATGTTTTCAGTAGGGAACAAGGATGATCTGTTTTATAGTATTTCACATTGGAAGAGGTTGTTTTATCAAAAGACCCTCATATAATTAAGACATCAAAAGATGACTAAATCACAAAAAAATAAAATATTGTAGTAATAGTATTTTCTATTGTTATCAGGTTTACAAAATAGTTAAGATGGAAAACACTGCATAGCATTGACTCAAGCTTAAACTGGCCCCTTAGCATTGGCAGAACATTGCCTTTCAATTTTTCTTCCCTTTATCTGATGATGCTGATAAATGTAGGTCTTTCCATTTCATCAATGACTGTTGTCCTCATGAAAAATTTGAAAAAGACAAATTTTACAAGAATTGTATTATTAATACAAATATTGTGTCATCTTTGGATACCTGGTGGAATAATCTTAATGCTTCTTTCTGTCAATCTGATTCCTTCCTTTTCCTGGGTCATCTCCTTTCTTCTCAAGAACACAACAGCCCCATTGGGAAACACCCTCCCCTGAACTCTTAACTTCTCCAGCTTTACCCTTCATGAACTGATTATTTGAAGGGTTACCTTGTGACTTTGTTTGCAACTTGGTCTTGAAGACATATTTGACTTCCTGTATCTCCCTGTCTTATCTTCTCAGCTAACTACCAAATCAAATTCTCTATCAAAGGGTACTATACACCCTGCCCCCATCTTTCAGCCACTTTTTGGATATAAACTTAGTGAACAAACATGTCAAAACATACCAACAGAAAACAAAACACACAAAAAACTTGTAACACATGCATAGAATCCATGCTACCCACAGCTCGGTGAGGCCTCAAAAAGAAAAAGTTCCAAAATTGACATGATGTAATGGGTTCACACAGCAGGAAAACCTATTCATTCTCTAAGATTGCTGCAAAAAAGCTTGCTGAAGTAGGTGTTATATAAATTTAAGAGATTCCTGGTATTGCAATGTGGCCTAATGTAATTCTTAACTGTTAAGTATCTTTATTGATTCCAATGAATTCATCAGAGAGAAATGGAATAATAAGGTACCTTAACACTTTCCAAGATGAATAATCCTTTTAAGGATGCTCTGATGCCCTAAAGGACCCAGCGCTGAGAAAAATAATTTGCTCTCTCATCTCCTGTGACTCTTCTCCAAGAAAGAAGGCAATTTCTCTCAGCAAGTTTTGCATTTCGCTGACTGTTTCTTATACCTAAGATGTTATTATTGTATTAATCTGCTTGCAAATGGATGTGCAATATTTACAAGGGTTTATTTTTGTTGTTGCCTTTTAAATAATGCATGTTGTTTCTTCACAAAGCCTGGGATTAAAAGAAACTTCTTGGTTCTGACTGTGTTTGACAAAATAGGAAAATCTTAAAGATCCTAAATTAATACAATCTGTGCCAATTTTTCTAACACTGGGTTTAACCAATTGTTCCTTATCTAAAAATTTGGGCTTTAGAGATCAGCAGGTACAAATGAGGTTGAGAAACTTGTAATTCCCTGGGATATGATAGGTATCTTGATTGAAGATTGAGGAGGGAGGCTATTCATTAACTTAATCAATAATGCAAGTTGTATTTATGATTGTCTACCATGTACTAAGCACACTGCCATAGCCATAGCTATAGAAGCCAACAACACAGACCTGGTCCTTGCCCTCACTCTAGTTGGAAAGAAGCCATGAATTCATAATCCTATGCATAAATGTGTACTAATAGTGCACCAGGGGAGGTAAGGATATAGGCTAAGAGGATGTGCTCTTCACCTTGCTTGCTCTCTCTAAGCTCTCCAACTTAAGTCTTAGACACTTTGTTCTTTTAAGACATAATAGTGAAAATCATGATGGAAGTTAGACAGGAATAAGTTTAAAGAGGACAGTTTGGTGTTAAAGTCTATGGGACTAGGGAGACATTGAGTACTGAATGCTAATTTTTTCAACCTAACTCTGACATTTTTGATAATTGAGTTCCTGTTTTGGGAACTCAAGTTTTGTATTCTGTATAAGTGAGAGACCTGATTGAATGATTAGTGAAATTCCTTCCAGAGCCAAGAGTCTCTGTCTCAAATTCTCTGTCTCAAACTACAATTTTTATATTTTCCACTTGCATTCACCCTCCAAGCCAATGTAATGGGTGACAGACTGAAAAAGTAAGTCTTTGTTTGGCATCATTGTGAGCACCACTGACAAGTGCCAGGAGTCATGACAAATGCTGAGAAACAAACCATGGCTGGGACATGAGACATAGTCCTTGCCCTTATTGGACATCAATCAGCCTACGAAGACAGAGACGCACAGAAGGGAGCTTCAGCACAAGTGACAAAAAATATGATGGAGAAATGCCAAAGTTTCGTGGCGCACAGACAAGGCATACTCGATGCTTATTGGACTATCTCTTAGGTTCCCACACTTCAACCAGGGGACCACATAGACCTGAAATATCAAATAAGTCTCATGTTCATTTTGACACCAAAAGAATAATTGAATGATCATGCCCATGATAAAGAGTGAGGACATGATGGCCAGTATGTGGATGCCTGCAGTACTGTCAAAGCAGCATCAGTAACACCAGGGCTACAGACCCTTGGGCTAATATTGGTTAACCTCCCACCCACTTCCATGAACTCCCATCCCACACCCATCATATAGATCACTGTTTTCTCCTTTTGACTTATCACCATAGGTCGCAGATAGTGTAGGCTTAGTTCAGACCACAGCAATAAAGCTAATATGGCAACAAAGTGTTTTTGACTTCCCAATGCATATCAAAGTTATTTTTGCATCATATTATAGTCTATTAAGTGCACAATAGCTTTGTATTTAAAAATATATATACCTTAGTTAGATGTGACACAGAGACATAAAGTAAACACGGGCAGTTGGAGAAATGGTGCTGGAGACTTCCTTGAAGCAGGGTTACCAAAAATCTTCAATTTGTTAAAAAAAAAAAATCTGAGATACACAATAAAGCAAGAAAACAAGGCATGTCTATTTCTTGTCTCTGCTTCGTCTTAGTCAGTCATTCAGCATCTTCTAGGAGATATCCCAGACCTATCAGTCTTTCTCCTGCCTCATGCAATGAGTTGCCAAATCCCAGACATGCTTTCTTTACAATTTCTCTTTTCATCACTTTCCTTAGCATTCCCATTTCTCATAGTCCTGCATTATTGCAACTTTTTGTTTCTGACTTTCTCCCTTTTCAGCTCATTGTTTATAATGCATGTGGAGTTCTTGGATTGCAGTGGTGGTGTACTTACCCTAATGCATTGCTAAAGGAACACTCTGTCTCTCAGAGTGCTCAACACAAAGCCTCGGGCCAGTGTGTTCATTGAGGAACTGGAAAAGGCCCCCAAGAACTCACCTATACCTCCATTACTCCAGTAGGCATTCCTCTTCTCAAAAGAAAACTTGGGTGAATTTTCCCCAGAAACTTGTGGCATTCCTAGGTGTTACATACAAGGCTTATTGATTCTATGGCCTAAGGCAAGTGACTCTTGAAACCAAATGAGTGAAATGAGGGTAATTCAACTAAAGAGAAAATGTTGAGAAGTGTTTTATATGGAACCTGATCTGAAGTCAGTGTCCAACTAATGTCAGCCACACTATTTGGGTGACCTGAGTTTCCTTCATATCTTTCCATGTTTTTCCTGTCTCCTGATCATTTTTTTTTAGCCCATTCCTTCTTTCTTGAATGATCTCCTCCATCTGGCTAAATTTAATCTATTATTCAAGTCTCCCACTAAGGGTCATCCTCCTGACCTCTTCTATCTACTTTATATCATCTTATTGCACACCTTCATGGCTGTCCTCACACCGACTGCCTTATTTTAATACAATAATTGTGGGGCCTCCATGGTGGCTTAACAGGTTAAGTCTCAGCACTATGAAGCTATCCGTAGCCACCTCAGCACAAGTTTGATACCTGGCCAGGTATTGCAACATGGCGCAACAGACCTCTCCTGTCTCTCCTGCTGCTCCCCTCAGCAGTTGTACTTCAGTCAGTCTACCTGTTCTGCTCCCCACTCTGTCTCTGGTGAATCCTCTCACCACCCCACACCTTTGGCCTACTCCCCAGCTTGTATGCATAAATAAATAAATAAATAAATAAATCTTTAAAAATAATTGTGTATTAATCTGTATGTTTGTTTAGTGACTGTCTCTCAAGCAAGTTTACAAACTCAATGAAGGGGGGGACAATACTATGGAGTTTATCATTTTTTTTCTAGAACCTAGTACATAGCTAGTACCCAATAAATTCTTGGCATTAGGATGTATGCTTGAATGAAGGACCAATATTTTCATGCTAGCTCAATTTCATATTGTTTATTTCAGTTTTCATGTACATTTCCATTCTAAGCTAGAATGCTTATTTAGGAAAACTTTCCCATTCTTCCCCTCAGTTGTTGTTTGGAGCAGTATATTTTTCACAACATTTCTTTCCCAACCCTGAGACATTAACAGTCACTTAGGAAGCTCTCGGCTATGCTTTTGCCCAAGTACTTCATAAAAGGTTAAAACAAACCTTTTTAAAATATGAGCTTTTATTGGCAATTTATTTCTCTAATTGATGGAATGAAAATAAGAGTAGCAAATTAGCTGAGTTTGATCTCAGGTACTAAGATCGACATGAGTAATTCCTGTAATGCAGTCCTAATTGCTATCTGCATGGCTCTATGATTAGAAACATTACATTATTTATTTAGCCTTTGATGCTAATCTCAGAACCAGAATCAACCAATAGCTCTCTAAAATTCCATTCTCAGATGCTCTTTACTGTCTCTGTAAATACAGGCTATAGGTCCAGGAAGTTGCCCGTGGTAGTTCTGAGGTCTAATGAGGGGACACCATTTCTCCTGCTGGGGAAGGGGAGAAACCCTGAGTTCTGAAATGCTGGGGAGAGCACAGAGCAGCAGAATAGCTGTGGAGGTCCATGGGCCTGCACTCAGTTGAAGAACTATGCCTGGTAAATCTGTGAGATTAACAAACTTGACAGTAGGAGTAGCCATCGACCCAATGTGAGGCAGACTTGTTTTGTTGGCATCTCCCTGTCAGGGGCATAGACCTGCTGCATATTCCTCCTATGCCCACAGTGAAGGACTCCCAAGTTTGGTCTATTCCTTGCTTATTCTCACTTGCTAACTTCAGGGACTGCCCTGTTCTGTTACTCTGATAAGGGAGGCGGCATGCTCTGGTGGAAAGTTCAAGATATTTGTTGTCACAGGGACCTAGATCAACCCCCCTCCCCCCAGATGATAACTGGAAGGCATTTAGCAATATACAATAACCTTTTTCAAAACTATAGTTTTCTCATATAGCCCCTGAAGATAATAAGAGCTCCCTCATAGATTTTTAGGTAATACAGATGAGGACCAATAAACTACTACTTTCCCCTTATTTGTAACTATTATAATCTTCATTTGTCAAATTCCAGGTAAAATATTTGTACTTTAATAAGTGTTTTTGATTAACATGAAATGATTGTTAACAAGATTGTTAAAAAGAAATGATATCTCAGTCCAAAGAGTTACTACGTATTGGTAAAAATTTCAGATACTGGAAAGTGTGTGTGTGTGTGTGTGTGTGTGTGTGTGTGTGTGTGTGTGTGTGTGTGTGTGTACTGAAGAATGGTGTGCTTCAGTAGCAGTAGAGTGAACTGTTGGTTGTTCATTCCTCTGAAGTCAATTTATTTTTGTCTTGTCATGCCTTATGGGGTCAGTAGTGGGCTCTTTTTTAAATATATTTTTATTAATACAAAATGTAAATGACATAAATAACAATAAAAATATATATTAAAAAAATTAAAATATATATATATATATATATTTATTGTTTTTTATGTCTTTTACATTTTGTATTCCCCCTGGGTAGCCCACCACCAATTCACCCGTGATCCATCTCCATGGTCCCTTGTGTTCTTTTCTATTCCATTTTGTGCCCTTTTCCTTCCCTCCCTCTGCCTCCCCCC
>PVIJ01010069.1:0-11570 GCA_004024925.1 Scalopus aquaticus | reverse complement strand
CTTGATCCAGTCATCTATTTTTGGACATCTGGGTTGCTTCCTTACCTTTGCTATTGTAAACAGTGCCGCAACGAACATACGGGTGCATGTATCCTTTTGGATTAGTGTTCTTGTGTCCTTTGGGTAAATTCCCAAAAGTGGTATTGCTGGGTCGTATGGAAGCTCCATGTTTAGCAGTTTGAGGAATCTCCATACAGCTTTCCATAGTGGTTGGACCAGTTCACATTCCCACCAGCAGTGTAGAGGAGTTCCTTTTTCTCCACATCCTTTCCAGCATTTGTTGTTGCCTGTATTTTCAATGTGTGCCATCCTCACAGGTGTGAGGTGGTATCTCATAGTGGGCTCTTGACTCTTTTCGTAAACTGAGCATTCTCAATTCCCATATCTTCAACTCCACCAAATGATTGCTGCTTTTGCCTGCCCAAGGGTGGGATCTTTGTCTGGATTCCTAGTGCCCATGCTTACCTGCTTGTCCATGTTGATTATTTGCAAACTTACAACCCCACTGAGAGGAATATGCCTGGTTCTTGAATTGCTGGTTATCTACCACTGGTTATCTCTTCCCTTCCATCATCCATGTGAGGACAGATTGTAACTAGCGACCAGTTGTTCTTGCTTTTATAAATCTCTGTTCAACACAGATATTTAACAGGTGGGCACTGCATTCAAAATCAGTTGTTTCCAGTAGACTTGTCCACACATAAAACCTTTCACTACTTTTCTGCTGTGAAGCCTGGTAAAGCTTTGTAATTCATTTTTCATCCACTGAGAAGAGATGTAGGAAGGGAGTAAATTCAGGATATCTTAAAAAGTGGATTAACTCTAGGCAGGCTCTTTGTCAGGGAGATTGCATCTATATGTTCAGCACCAGCTGCAGTTTCCCAACACCCAAGAGATCAGTTGACAGTTTACCATACTCCAGGTGGCACTGTTAAGTTTGCTGATTATTTATCTTGATTTAAAGTCTTGTTAATGAGAAGAAACCTCAAGAGGTCTCAGTGCAAAGGAATGCTAGGATCACACTGAGAAAGCAACCAAAGTCTTTTTTTTAAAACTTCTATTTATTGAGGTTACATTGATTAACATCACATTTTGTGTCTTAGGGACACAGGTTTACACCTCTGCAATTACACATTATTTCACCACACTCACCACCAAAACCCCAGTAACCCTCCATCAGACCCTCCTCTCCTCTTTGCCCCCAGCCCATCACATCCCCTTCTTGGAGCCTTAGTCACAGTCCATAGTCTTAGTGCTCTTCCTTACGTGTTTCACCCTCTCCACCCTCTTTCTTCTCCCTTCCTGGATGCCTCTGATCTGTGGTCAGCTTTCAAGATTTGTCGTTAAGCTTTTATTTGGTTTCTCTATATTCCACATACAAGGGAAACCATCCAGTATTTATCATCTTCCTTCTGACTTATTTCGCTTGGCATTATCCCTTCCAGCTCCATCCATGTTGCCAAAAATGGCATAAGTTTATCTTTTTTGATTGCTGAGTAGTATTCTATTTTGTATATGTACCACATCTTCTTGATCCAGTCATGTTCTTTGGGGCATTATGTTGGTGATAAAGGAACTAATGTCTTCCAAGAGGTTTCCTCTACCAATTTTTATTATAACTTAGAAATTTACTTATTTTTTAATAAAATGAAACAAATGTATTCAGTACATGTTACTGTTGAGCTCAGTACTGAACTGAGGGTTTGGGAGAAATAAATATGTACAGTTGCAGTTCTGTAGATACCTCTATGATGAAAAAAGCAAAGATGGAAATTTGAGAACAAATGACTATGAACTAAAATAATGACACAGATTACACTCTGAAGAGCCAGAGCCAGAGCCAGAGCCAGAGCCGGCCTCAGTGAGGCCAGAGGCAATCTGTACCTGGTACCCCTTCAATGGGGCCAGAGGTAACCATGAAAAGGGAGGGGCATGCAGCAGCACTGGCACGTGGGCCCCAGCTGCTGCAGAGTGGGCTCTGCTGGGAGCCTGCCTTGTTGGCCAGAGACTCCATAGGCCCTTCTACTCCTGTGGCTCCAGCTCTGGAGCTGGCCCAGTGGGTCCCCATGCTCCTCTCTGTAGCCCTGAACCAGCCACCCGAGGGCTTGCTATTGCCTCCTCTGCTTACTTCAGCCCAGGGCAAACTTGCCCCTGAAGCCCCAGTGGGGCAGCATGCCCTGGGGTGGGGTGGCAGGGGAACCACTGTTGTCTGCCATCACTGCCTGCCTCTGCCCACAGCCCAAGCCACAGAGTGGCCACTGGGTAGGCAGTAAAATGTCTGCCACCCACTGCTGTTTGCACTGCCCACAAACAGTTTCTGGGCCAGGAGCCAGAGCCCTCTGGAAGGAGACTCCGGAGGTTGCCATCAAGCCCAGCCAGGGCCTCCATATAGCTGTACTGTAGCCTCTCGCTGAAGGGTGGCCTGCTTGCTGCTCAGAGACAGCAGTGGGAAACTCCAGCTGGTGGTGCTGCTGGAGCCTTAAGGGCTCTGGCACTCAACCCTTCAAACCCGACTGGGCAGGGTGGAGATGCCTGAGGGCGTCCCAGAGGCATAATGCTCTGGTGGTGGGCAGGAAACTCCTGCTGCTCCCGCTGCTTTTAGGGTGCTCTCCAAAGTCTCCCTGCACATGCTGAACAGCAGGACAGGAAACCACCACTACCACTCACTCTGGGGTGGGAGGGAGACTGAGAAAGTCAGTCTTGTCGGCTGCTTGTGCCCCGGGATCCGATTTCAGTTCCACTGCTAGGAATTTATCCTAGGACTATGCTCAGCTAGGTAGGTGTAATGATAACCACCCCACTGCTGCTTATAATATAGACAGATAGCAACAATACAAATGTTAACAGGAGATTGGTCAACTACATGAGAGTGTGTCTCTCCCAAGGAATATTTTCATTTGCTCACAAAGCTAAAGGAGAACTTTGAAGAGTGATCGTTTTCCTTTAAAAATAAAAAGTGCATTTCCCGATAGCTGTGACTATATACACATGAGCCACGTGTAACTGATGGTTCCAAACTTTGACTGCACGTGTAAGAATCACCTGGGGAGCTTTTATCAAACACCGATGCCCGATTCAAATTCAGATCAATTAAACTGAATCCTCCAGTGTGGATCCCGGTATGTGTGGTGTGTGAAAGGCTCACAGGCAACTTTGATGTTGGTGAAGGCAGAGTCACTGACATGCTATCAATGTGATGGTGGTTACATACAAGTGATATGGCCTTTCTTATAGATTTCTGAGTTATTTCCAATTAGTCTGTATTATTAAAGTAAAAAAAATCAATTTCATAATCCAAAGAACAATTTGAATTTGTATGATTTGTTGATTTTTTCCTAGAATAGAACAGAGGTTCCTGAAATAGCACAAACAAGCTAACAACTGCCTTTCTGTCTGCAAGTCCCAGAGACAACAGAAGCAGAATCACCTGGAAGCTTGTTAGAAAAGTGGTGATTTCCCCAGACCTGCAAATCAGAATCTGCATTTTAAGGAACCCCCAGGTAATCTGTGTGCACATTTGAGAAATGTTGATGTGTTGCACAAAGGATATCCTGGGTGTGAATTTTCTCCTAAATTTCACTATCAGTGGCCTCTCTCTTGTGATCTCCAAGAAGGAAAACTTACTGACATTAAATAACAATGTCAAGATAAGAGTTCCTAAGTATTCCTCTTTTGCACTGTGTCACAGTTGCCCATAATGCCATACGTGCCATAAATAGAAAAAACCATTTCCAGTGTGAAGATAATTCCTTTAGAGACCATTCCAATGGGAAATGAGCCCCTGCTCATGTTTCTGCTATTGCATTGAAGTATTTGTGTTACTGATTTAGAACATGTATTAGGATCACCTAACCACACTTTCTGTGTTTTCAAGTTTTTCTTAAGAGACTAAAATATGCTCCTTGCTGAAATGTATATTTCTCCCAGTT
Organism: Scalopus aquaticus; assembly: GCA_004024925.1. NCBI lineage: Eukaryota > Metazoa > Chordata > Mammalia > Eulipotyphla > Talpidae > Scalopus > Scalopus aquaticus. The sequence continues at coordinate 7,641 of PVIJ01010069.1, read as the reverse complement.
GTTTTCCAGGAGAATGGAGAATGTCATTGCACTAGGATTGTCACCAGGCAGAGGAGCAGGTGCGTGGCCCCTAGGTCTGATCTCGTCCTCCCCAACAAAAGAGGTGGATAAGCTAGCTGTGTACCAGCCACTGTCCACTGCTCCCCGATCAGGAGTTGGAGGGACAGAGAGGTCCCACTCCCAGGCTGGGAATTGGGTTCTTGAGTCCCTCTGGCCAATTTGAAAAGAGGACTCGCAGATACTGGTAAGGACAGGCAAGGAGTCAGGATTTACTGATTAAGCGTAAGAAAAGAGAACTCCAGGAAGACACCCCCCGGGGCAACGGAGAGAGACTGAGGAGATGTGGGGACTAAGGGTCTTCACAGGTTTTAGGAATGGGGTTTGAGAACAGAAAAACTAAACTGTACTGACTGAGAAAGTAAGGCGAGTGGGCTTGGTGAGAGCCCATTATTGCTGCTGACTGTGGTGCCAATCGGCCACGGCTCAGGGGTTGTACCCGGCTGGCAGCCGTCTTCAAGGTGAGCATCTCATGGCAGCTGTGCCCGCGGTGCCAGGTTGAACCAGTCTGGTCTCAACCTCGATGCTTTTCCCCATAGCAGCCAACTTGATAAGCTGCGGAAAGATAGCTCAGCCATGGTAAACAACACCAACTGCGATGAGCCATGGAAATTGATGGCAGCAGGTGTCCAGGCCTAGTGTTACAGGCTATCAAGGGGTTAAAAACCTCTTGTTTACCAGCGCATGGGAACAGCGAAATTTTTACAAAACTTTTATCCTTGATTCCTGTCCTGTGTCCCTACCCCAGGACCCTTCCTGTCTCAGAATAACACTTCACATTTTTAAAAATCAAAACCCACAGCAAGATTGTTCAAATTTAGAGACGATTAAAACCTCTGAGGGACTTAGGAAAATATATTTTCCAAGCTTTGGGGTGAAGAATTTTAAATGTTTCTGCAGTATTCCCAATCAGAATAGGTTTTTGACACAAAATTACTCCTCTGCAGGGGTCTGCTGGCGGGTGTCTTCATAAACCTCATTTCCCATCTATTCAGAGGATCAAATGCATGGAAGGTGCTTTGCTGGGAGTGTTTTCCTTTCTTCTCTGACAGTTAGCCGACCACCTAATTCAAAGAGGTCAAAAGCAAGCAGAAACTAACAAACCCCAAAGCAAGCAGCCAAATGATACTTTCTGTACCTGCTTTCTCAGACGATGGAGTGAGACCCTGAACAGGTCCCTGAAAGGCGGTTGGGTCAGCATTTCCTGGGAACTAATCAGCACTGCTGAGCAGGCTGAAGTCACCTGAAATTCCATTAGTGAGGTACATCTGTCCTCTTAGCCTGGGGCCCCTGTTTCCCTCTGACCACTTAAGAGTACTTGCCATGAGGTGAGTTCCCTCCAGCTCACACTAGCGTACACAGGACAAGAAGGAGAAGGTACTAGATGGCAACCAACCAACACTGGCTCACCATTTGCTGCCCTGACTTAACAGAAGAACAAGATGGGGTCATCTGTGGATGTCAATCTTTAATCTGGACCAAGACCTTCCTTTTTGATTTCTTATGTTTCTCTCTTTAGGTGATTTCTGAAAACAGAAACAAAATCTTCACAATTATAATATGTGCACGCACTGAGTACCTGTCACTTTTCCATAACATAAGAAACCGTATTTGAAAAAAAGGAACTGCTCTAAGCTTACCCTTGGTGTCTAGATTCTATTTACTAGTCCCAAATTCATGAGTTATCAAAGCCAGCCAACAGCTTCTAGAAAATCCCATCAATGTATTTTTTCAGAGTATGCTTTTGAGTAGAACTACTGAGATTTAAAAAAATGAATATGACAAACTAGAACCTCCCTGGTGCCCTAGGGGTTAAGTCTCAGCATTATCCCCATTGTAGCCTGAGTTCAATCCCCAGCCAGGGAGCTGACCCACACGGCGCAGCAGACCTCTCCTGTCTCGCCCGCTGCTCCCCTCAGCAGTGTAGTTCAGTCAGTACACCTGTTCTGCTCCCCACTCTGTCTCTGGTGAATTTCCTTGCCTTTCCCCCACCACCCCAAACCCCCACCCCACACTGCTGAGGGGAACAGAGGGCAAGAGAGGAGAGGTCTGCTGTGCCATGTGGGAAGCTCCCTGGCCAGGGATCAAATGTGCTGCAGTGGCTGCTGATAGCTTCATAGTGCTAAGACTTAACCCCTTGCACCACCAGGGAGGCCCTAATAAATAATTTTTTTAAAAAAACGACTATGACTAATGCATCTACATTCTTTTTCTTCTTGAACCTGATCTTAGGATCAACACAGTTGGCTTGGGAACTCTGACCTGACCCTGAGCTGTTTCTGGCAAGCTAGCTAGTGCCAGCAGCGATGCCAGGCTAGGCAGTGGAACTTCTCTGTGGAATTTGCAATGGCATCACAAGCTCCCAGGCCAGCATGCCAAAGTCCTGAAGACTGTTCATCTAACTTTGCACTAGGCACTGTTCAGATAACCTGCAATAAAATGGATGCATCTTGCCCCCATTAGCACAAATTAGTTTTATTGATTGGTTTACTGGATGGCACCCAACACAGAGCAGGTTTCCAAGAGGATGATTAAATTAGAGAGAAAATCATAAGGGACACACAAAGATGCCACATGGAAGGCAAGAGAATTTGATGGGACATAGTTGCTGTAGAAAATGTGGTAGGTCAGGGCAGGACATGAAGAGGGGCAGAAAGCATGGGTTTCAACATCTACTAGCTCTTCATTTATCTCTACTTTGAAAAATAATAGCTTTGTGGCCTTGGACACATTTCTTAATCTCTCTGTGCCACTATATCCTCATTCAAAAAATGGGAAAGATGACATCAGTACCCATCTCCAGAAACTGAGTAACCATTAAAGAATTATTGATTCCTGTCTAAATAAATGGCATAAAGCAGTATACCTGAGACTCTTAACACTCCGTCTTTTTTCTCATATCCATGAATTCATCGGATCCTTTCTTGAGATCTCCCCATTCCACCTATATCGCTCCACTTCTGCTTCTGCCATGCCTCCCAGGCTACTTTTGTCAGCGAGTTCTTAGAGTGTCTCTTCATTGGTCTCCCAAATTGTGACTAACCTCTCCAACCACTTTGAAGTCTGGGACTGAAGCAATCTTTTAAATGCAGAGTCCTCCCACCACCATCTCTGTTGTGTCTTGAATTTGTCTGTGACTTTTTGATAAACTTGCCCTTCATGTACCCTTCATAGTCTAAAAGGCTCCTGTCCACCACCCTCACCTCACACCCACCTTGCTCACTATGTTTCAGCCACACTTGTGGCTCTCAGTTCCTCCAATATTCCATGTTCTGGCTTCCCTTTGCACCTGCTATTGTCTCTATTTGAAGTGCTCTGCTCCTTCTTAGTTTTCTTTTGCTCATTCTCCAAGTCTCAGCTTAAATTCCATTTTTCTGTGTACTTTTTTCCAAATCCCCAGATTAGCTAATCAAGTCCAGAGGAATTGATTGACTTCTGTTTAGCACCTAAACCTCACTCACCATAATGTACGAAATACTGATAATGGTATCTTAAGAGTTACTGCTCTGGTCACCACTCTCACTTTTGACATTCAACACTAAGATTACAATGGTATTTCACGCATAACTGTCTAAAAGGCATTTGCTAGACTTCAAGTCACTTAGCCAATCCTACCCTATTTCTTTCTCTAATCAGTCTCTCAGCGATAAGAAGAAGGTGAATGCATAGCAATTGGATGAGGAAGCAGTGAACAAAATCAACTTACCCATAACTACAAAGCACATAGAAGGAAGCTAAAGATTCCAGCAATGCCAGAGTTAAGCATCTGGAAAATGATGGATGGGAAAGATGGGTCCACACTCCCATGTCAATTCAGGGGAACTGATGGCAATATTACTCATGGGCATTTTGCAAGAGGAATCTTGATTAAAGACATATCTTCCCATGATCTCCTGTGGTGTCTTTTAGAGCACAAGCTGCTTGAAATCCATGAAATCTCAGACAACAGCCTAGTTTTTAATATTGAACATCTATTTCTCTCATCTGCCAAAATTGTATACACTATCTCTAGACCTTGTCCAACATTATTGCTTGGTATTATGCTATCACCTCTGACCTTGACCACCTCTTGTGTGTCTGCCTTTACATTCCAAATGAAGCATAAGCTTTCTCCTAAAGCAAGTTGCCCTCTCCCATAATTGTATCAGTGGGCTCTTCAGTTGCAAGGAATAGGGATGTACTTTGGCCAAGCTAAGCAGAAAAATGACTTTAGTGGAAGGATATCAGAATTGCTCCCAGAATTGGAGGAAGACTGGAGAACTAGGCTCAGACAGCAGAAGAGTCCGGGAGAGGCTGGGTAATGAGGACCCAAGGAACAGGCTGGGTAGGATATCCCCCAGCAGGACACGGGCGACCAACACAGCTGCAAATTACAAGATGAAAGAGCTAGGGGCATCCAACTGGCTGACTCTCCTTCAGGTCCCCTAGATCCTGGGGCATGCTGCCAACAAGCCGGACACACTGTGCTTTCATGGTTATTTCTAGTTCTTTCTGGAGTAAGCTCACTCACTGTAGCAATTGATGCCCTGCCCTATCCCTTCCTTCTTACTATTTCTGCGCACTCTGTGGATGGTCAGCTGTTAGCTTCTGCATTTTTTCTCCCAAGGACTTTCTCTCTGTGACAGAGACCTCTTTGCCTGCCATGCAGCAGGCTCAAGGTACTGCTGGGAAACCAAGCAGCCCTGAAACATGGGGTGATGTGAATAGGTGCACAGATACCCAGCTCCCACGCCTTCATGCACGATGGTGCTAACATGTGCATTTTATGTGACGGTCAGTTCACAGCTGTCCAGACATGACTAATATAAGAGGACGATTCTCAGGGTCTACTTCTAGGGCACCCCAGACAGTGTCATCTCCCACTGGAATTCTTTTCATTCTTCAAGTCCAGGGATAAAAATCCACCATCAATGTGCCCAAATCAAGCCATGGATTAACTTTTTTAGCCATAATAGTACTTACTATTTTAAGATTTGAATACCCCTGGCAAGAACACGGACACTTCAGCTTAGTAATGTCTTTACCATGTCCTGTTGTCTTTCAGCTGACAATGCATTTATGTTAACACGCTCACTCACAAAGCCTATGGGTTTGTGATCTTTGCAAAGGCTTAGCTCAAATAGAAACAGTAAACACTTGGTCTGGCCACTGAGTCTGAATGACTCTTTGCCTCCCCTGAGTCTCCATAGCTATATATAAAAGGTGTGCAAGATTCTCTTAGCACCTCTCCCCACTGCATAATAATGAAGTAGGTAAACCTCTGTCAGCCCTCCATGCCTCTCTTCTCACCCTTACCTTCATTAAAAAAGAAAAATGAAGGTAAAATCCAGAAAGCATCAAAGTCACCATTTTGAAGTGATCATTTCAGTGGTATTTGGTATATTCACAAAGTTTTGTGACCACATTTTCATCACCCCCAAAGAAAATGGCTTATCTGTTAGACAGTACCACCTTATTTGCCTTCCCCCACCAAGGCCTTTTAAATCCTGGGTCACCACCAATCTGCTTTCTGTCTCTGTACTCCTAGTCCTGGATAGGTAATCAGCATTTAATACATTTTATTTGGAAGATGGAGTGATAATTTAGCATGATAGAGGCGAGGGTGGGGCTGCTGTATCTCCTAATCCAAGTGCACACAGTTGACAGGACCAGCATGGATTCAGAAAGCCTGGATTTGGACCCCAATTTTACTATCTGTATAACTTCACAAGATTGCTAATTTTAGTGCTTCAATTTCTTTGTAACATGAGAACAATAATGATATCTACCTTTAGATATTTTTATATCAACTAAATGAGTTAATCCATGCAAAATACTCAGAATAATACCCATTCTATAGAAAGCCAGCATCCTTTATGTTCAGTAGTAACTGACTCTATACACTCCTGATGTTGGAGGAATAGCCCCTGGTTTCATCTTTCAAGAGAGAGAATAAAAGCCTAGGCCTAGAAAATGCTATACTGAGATGGAAAGGCTCTCTAAGAGAAAGGATGGCTTGTTTTTGCACATAAGTAACTGTTGGCCTTCTGACCACACTCCCATTACCCTGGACACCTCACTCCACAGCCCTCCTCAACACCCAGACTCCTGTCTTAGACTCAGTTTTGTGCTTTAATGCAACTGGTACGTACGTTCCAGGAGGGTAGAGGGAATGTCTGTTTTGTGCATTCCTATATTCCTTACACCTAACGCATAATTGACATTCAATGATTGACTATTGAAGAAATTAATAAATTCATATATAAAATGATCTATTCTTCTAACCATAAATTTTCAGGATGTATCACCCTCTCTGCCTCCTCAGCTGCTTCCTCTGCTTCAAAAGAAAACTTGCCAGAGTATAAAAGCTCATGCAAAGCCTACTCCTACCTCAGCTTCCTGTCTGTACCTATTCACTCCTTTTTCACCCCCTCTGCCCTTGACTGGGGAGGGAGGAGATGAGGGAGACAAGGATACTGATCCTTTGCCTCTGAACTGGTCCCCACACAGCTTTATGTTCTAGCTGAGTCTCAGCCTTGACGTAAAACTCTCTGGTTCTATATAAATAATGGTTGTAATTAATAATAAATGAACAGCCTGGGGAATTGCAGAGCAGAATTTAGTGGCTGGAGATTTACACAGCTGCATTCGGTGCCAACAGAAATCATGGATATGGAAAAAACCCACAGATCTATCATTTCAGATCCAGGATACTGCAAACAGACACCATGCAACCAGCAGCCACCAGTCGTATAGAAAATCGTGTTGTAACCACACACATTCCTGAGTGTAAGGAAAGGAAGGTGTCTCCAACTTTTTGGTCTTGCTAGAGCCCCCCTAAAGTCTAGTCAATTTTGTGGGGGAAAGATGAAAATTTGAACATGCAGTTGAGGCTGGAGAAAGGATTTGGATATACATAGAGAAGGAAAATGAAATGAGAACACTATGTACTTTACAAAACACTAAGGGATCCATGGGTCCTGAATAGATGAGGAAGACCTACTCCTGCAGAAGGCAAGCAAAATGGACTATAGGATGAATGATTGGGGTAAAAACTCGGTGAGCCTCTAAGTTCAGATGTCCTAGCCCAGCATTCACTGAGAGCATTAAGTGAGCTTTTTCGTACCATCCAGCCCTTTCAGGCAACTCACTTTTCCATTCCTTAGTTCAATTCCTCTACTTTCTCCCAAATATTGATTTCCTGAGATGGAAGTCAACTGCTGCAAACATTCAAGGTCACTCTACTGATCAATTCCTCATAGCCACAAGGAGGCAGCGGTTGGAATATTATAAGGTCGTTAACAAGGCAACCCATGCAAAAGGTTGAGCATAGTGTGTGCCACACAGCATGGTTTTTGTGAATGAAAACCGTCATCATGTCATTCCAGGCTCAGGGCTGCCTGAGGGCCATAGAGTGTCCTGTTCAGCTAAAACAAACCAAATTTAGTGACGTCATCAACATGGTGGTGAAGGGACACTAGTATCAACTCTCCCAAAAGAAAAGCTGCCTATAAAGAGACATCAGCCAAACCCAGAGAAAATCCAGAAACGCTACATAAATCTAACACCCTCACGGGTGAGTAGAACTTGGAAAGAAGCTAAAAA
>PVIJ01010068.1:0-62587 GCA_004024925.1 Scalopus aquaticus | reverse complement strand
GAGGGAGGGAGGAAGGGCTGCTATGATCAGAAAGTTCCAGCCAGTCACTGGATCCCTGTTGTCACCATGGACGCTGCCTGCCACTAACAATGCAAAACCATGACCAGGACACAGATATTCCCATGGAAGAACTTTAAGCCAGTTATATTAACTGACTTGCTCTAGTTACACTAACTTATCAACCATCTCACAATAATCCAACCTCTTACTTCTAATGATTAAATATTTGGGAACTCAGTTTATGACGTTATGGCATATTTTATTGAGTTTCTTTTATAATCAAAATTTAATATTTAAGGAAAAAATCAACTACTTGGAAATGTAAAAGTAATCTAAATATTTATGGAGACAAATTTTTAAAATTAAATGTGATTATAAATAATTTAAAATACACTTTTACAAATCAGAACACTATGTAGCCAAATTTAAGGAACAAGTCCAAAGCTGTATTAAAAAGAAAATTCATAGTAAATATTTTTGTTACCATGAAAAAGGAAAACAAATCAGGCATTTACTTCAAGATATTAATTTGAAAAAAAAAAGATATTTTAAAAGATGAAAGTAAAACAAAGTCAGAAGGTAAAAAACAAATACCAGATGGATTTACTTATTTGTAGAACAAAGAAACAAAACAAAGTCAGACAAAACCAAACCAAAAAAACCCTAGAGATGGGGAGGCTATGAAATGGACAGGGGAAAAACCAACACAGAAGGGGGCACATGGAGTGGAGTAGAGGGCTGAGAGTACCTTCGTGGTGGGTGTGGCATGGCAACATGCACCTGAAGACGTGTAATCCTATGCCCTTGAATCACATACAGTGCTATAAACCTCAACTGTGCCAGTGTTATATTACCTCAATAATAAAGAAAATACAAAAAATAAAGGAAATCAAACATGGAAATATATCAGAATTGAGAAATAAATTTAAAATTAGAAAGATAATCCATTCCAATGGGAGCCATATTTTGAAAATCATTAATGTATTTTTCTCTTTTGTTTTTCTGACTTTGACATGAATTTCCTGTAATTAGATTGAAGTACCCTTTGGAGAAGTACAGAAGAGATAGATTTTTTACTAAAAAGAATGCAGAAAAAGAATAAGGTAATATTCAGCTTTAGACAAAAATTATAGGATTTGCTGTAGCTCCAAGAAAAGTTTTCCAAATTCCTCTCATTACCCTCTTTAGCACATTAATCACTTCGCCTAGAAAACACAACTCCTGGAGTTTCCCAATCCTTTTCTTCTGCTCTCCACAATTTACCATTAAGGCTTAGGTTTGAATCAGGGTTGGAGGGTAGAGTCAGGACAAAAGAAAACAGGAGGCACAGGAAAGCCTGTGTATTTCCAGCCTAGAGCAAGGTTGGAAACAAAAGAGAAGATGAGGTTAGCTCTAATGTGAAGAGAGAAAGATTAGGGTGAGGTTGAGGTTAGAGGGGACTTTGCTTCCTCTCCCAATTAGGACTGAAAATAGATCATCTCTTGGACAATTTCCACCCTGACATTAACTTAGAACAGGATCACATTCACTTCCTGAGGTTAGTACAGGGAGGTCTTGATATTTAGTTTCCTGAGACATCTTTAATCCTTGGATGTTTATTTTTTTAAAGATTTATTTTTATTTATTTATGCAGACAAGAACTGGGGTGTAGGCCAGAAGTATGGGGGGTGAAAGAATTCATCAGAGACAGAGTGGGGAGCAGAACAGTAGGATCTACTGAAGTACACTGCTGAGGAGAACAGCGGGTGAGGGAGAACAGCGGGTGAGGCAGGAGAGGTCTGCTGCGCCATGTGGGAAGCTCCCTGGCTGGGGACCAAACTCCAAACTCTAGCTGGGGATAGCTTGATAGCGCTGAGATTTTAACCCCTGCACCACCAGGGAGGCCCCAAGTCCTTGTATGTTTAGATGGGACCCAGAAATAGCTGGGAGACTGACTGTGCAGTTGTCTAGCGAGAGCTGAATGAAAGAGCATTATAGGTTGTAGGGAATCGTAGGGTGACAATCCAAAAAAGAATCTCCACAGATCCTTAAAAGGTAGCATCAGTGGGAGCTCAGGTGAGGTCAAGACCATGGAAGGGGAGTACCAGGAGGTAGAATGTCTGAGGAAAAAGTATAAACCACAAGTTGCAGCTTTCAAAATTGTTTGTGAACAGCGTAAGCAGTCATCAGATGGAAAATGAACATCGCCAGTGAAATTAGAGGAGTCAAAGGTAGCAAGATCACAAAGCCGAACTCTAACTCTACAACCACATCTGAACTCCTGTCCTTCCTTCTGTCTGGCTATCATCTTAAAGTCAGAAGGGATGGTGGAAGCAATATGAAAGACATTTGTTTCCCAAAATACGAAATACTACTAAAAACAGTTCCTTATATTGTCACATCTGACTAAGTTTTAACCTGACTGGAAACACACACACACCCCATTTTGCCCAGCACTGATGAAGGCTACACAGCAGGAAGATTAACAATTTGGGATTCTGGATACATGTGGCCTGGGTTTGAGTCCTGGCTCCATGATTTGTCAACTCTGTTTGTTGACAAATTAACTTAAACTCGCTGTGTCTCAGTTTCCTCACTGATAAAATAAGGATAATATTTTTTTCTGATTAGGTCAGTTTGGCCCATAAGAAGGATTCAATAAGTATTGGTTATTCTTACTTACATCATATCATATCATATATCATATCATATCATATATCATATCATATAATAACCACCGGTATCTATTACCCGGAGTATGAAGTTCATGTAGGACAAGCAACCCAAATACAGAAAAGCTAAGAAATTATTATTTCTTTATACAATCAAATGGTATGGATTAAAATTTGCACTCCTGCTACAAAACAAAATCATAAATGCTAAAAGGGATATAAAATAGAAAGAAATGTTTTTAAAAGAAATATTTTTAAACATATTTAAGATGTGTTTTATAAAGCACAAAGGAATGGAATAAACTTGAAAATTTGTAATAAAATGGACCACGTGCAGAAAAAAAAATGAATTACTTATATTAGCTCAAGAAGTATGCCCAGTAGAAAAGAACATGCCAAGAGAAACTTAAAAATTCATCAAAGAATTACCTCGTAAAAGGCCTCGGACCAGATCATTTAATTAGCACATTCTTTCAAGCTTTCCCCCAAGGAGAAACCCTAGAATGTACAGTGGTCCCACAGCTTAGAAACAGATGGAAAGTTCTCCACTGACTGGAAAGTTAGGTTAATATACACACAACCCTGCATCACATAAAACTTTTTTTTTTTTTAAAAAGGTTTTGTTCCTCCAGGATTTCTCCAGGATAGAGGAAAAGAGACCACTTACAAAATTGCAGTAGAATGCTGAGGAGTGAAGCAGCACATTCTGCTGGAGGACTTTTAAATTCACTCAACTCTTCTAGGAAGCCATCAGCCATAAGTATGTAGAACTTAAAACATACTCTTTAACCTAACAATCCAACTTCCATCAGTCCATTTTGAAGAATTAACTCAGAATAAAGATAAAGATTTATTACAAGGATGTCCTTAATAGACTTATTCGTAGCAACAAAGTAAAAACAAAATAGTAAACTATCAGGGTGGAATGTAAAATCAAATCAAATCAAAATGGAATGGTACATTCATTTGATGAATTATGAAACAATCAAAAGCAATGTTTTGGAAAAAATTAATGACACATATATGTACCTGAATTTTATGGAGGTGGGGAGGTAGAATACAAATTTCAAAGTATAGTCTTAAGTATATTTAAAAATATGTCTGTAGGAATATAAACCACAGCCTTAATAGGTTGTCTGTGTGGTGAGACTCTGGGAGTTTTTGTTTTATCTAATGCATTCCTCATGTTATCTGATTTTCTACACTAAGCATATTAATTCTATAATCAGAAAAAAAGATCAAACCAAATAATTATTTTCCTGGATAAATAGTCTTATCAGTTAAAAAGAAAAAAAAATAAGTCTCCATACACTAAGATCAAAAACATTCTCAATGTTGTGCACAGAATTGCATTCTCCCAAACGTGCATCTTACACCGGTGGACCTTAAAACACAAAAAACAAAAAGCAAGCCAACTAAATCCCTGAATAAAGACAGACTGAACTGCTTCTCTTCAGGGCTTTCTACAGCGCATTACTTAGAGTGGAACCCAGCACCCATTTTTTAAAGTGCAGCTGCTTTAGCATCTTCCTTGGTTGGAATAGCATCGAATGGAGGAATAGGCTTTAAAGGGAAGGTTGTGGGAGTGTGAGGCGTTTACATGTGCGCACGTGCACCTTCCCTCTTATACACACACACACACACACACACACACACACACACACACACACACTCTCGATCGTGTGGCCCCAGTTCCAAGCGAGCCCTATGGGTACAGCCACGCCGCTCCCCTGGTCCGAAGCCAGAGTCCCCTGCCACCCACCGCCCAGGGCTGCTGGTACCTGCTCCAGGTGCGCGGTAGCTGGGTCGCGGGGATCCTGAGCGTCCTCAGCGCTGCAGGGGTGCCGTGAGTGGCTTCTTTGCCTTCCTCCACCAAGAGCCTGCGCAGCCAGGAGGAAAACTAAGTTGTTACACCTCGCGGGGAGCAGCTGTCTGGCAGGCTCGGCTTCGCGCTCTGAGCCTGGCCGGCACATCCTCGCGCGCACTCGCTCCGGGACAGCCCCGGGACAGGCCCGGAGTTTGAAGAGGCTTAGGGCGGGAAGGAAGGAAAGGCACCGACCACAATGGGGAGAGCCCCGGACACTGACGGGGAACCCGGCGCCAAGTCCCGTTCCGCAGCCCCTTCGCCCAGGGCGACGCCCCCTGGAACCCTAGCAACCCTAACCAGACCCCCTCCTCCCAAGCCGGACACTTGTCCCCCGCCTCAAGTGTCCTCTCCCCGATACCCTCAACCAGCCGTCCTAGTTTCCAGGACACCCCGATCTCATCCCACCCTCAGGCCGCTGCCGCCGGTTGGCTCGTCTCGCCGCGGCCAAAAGTCTACGCGCCCCCCAAGTCGAGCGGCTGGGCGGCTGGGGCCCCAGGGACGCACGGCTGGGAGCCCGCGCGGACCCGCGAGCCGGCTGGGGTGTCCGGAAAGCACGGGTCGGCAGGAGTCTGGCGGTGGGTTACCTGGAGTGGGCGGGCGCGTCGGCCGAGCCCCAGAGCAGACGCAGCAGCAGCAGCAGCAGCAGGCAGGCGAGCAGAAAGAGCAGCGCGCCCCCCGGCCGCATCCTGAGCCACAGGCGCGGTCGCAGTCGCCGCTGCCCCGGCGAAGCGCAGCCCGAGCGGCCCCGACTCGCGGCCCCCACCGCCGCCGCTGCCGCCGCCGCCGCAGCCACGCACACTTCCAGTGTTTCAAGGCAGCCGGGAGGGGCGACAGCGCGCCGCGCGGCCCGCACACTCGGGCGCCCCCGGCCCAGCCTGCGCGTCTTTGGGGCCAAAGGCAGAGCCGCGTCCCGGCTCCCCCGCCCAGCCCTGGACCGCCGAGCGGGGCTCTCGGATGGCAGCGGCGATTCGCGGAGCTCGCCGCCTTCCTCCCTGAGGCGCTCGAACTGCCGCGGGCTCTGGTGGCCGCGCCGCTGCCGCCTCCGCCGCCGCGCGGGGTCACCTGAAGGTTGGGGCTCCAGAGCTCGACTCCTGCTGATTGGATTCCAACTTTTCTACGCCCGCACCTTCTCCGAGTGCCCGCGGGCTGTCCGCCGGAGCCCACGCCGCCCAACCAGGTACACGACAACTCCGCGCGAGTCCCTGCGTTTGAGAGCCAGGACTTGCGGGGGGGGGGGGGGGAAGCGAAGAGGAAAAGGGCCCATTTCCAAAACTTTTAAAACTATTTAGTCGCTCTGCTGGATCATCCCACGGATAAAGGCTGCTAGGAACTTGGTAGTTGTTGTGTTCGCGGTACCGAATAGAAGCAATAACCTTTTGCTTATAGGCAGATTCCAAGGGACAGCGAATGGGGTCAGCAGACTACTTCCTACAGCCCCCAATGCAGACCCTGCTGTTTTTGTAAATAGTTTTCTTGGAACCCTTCAATGCCCATACCTTTGTATTATCAAATGGCTATATAGGGTTGTCTTATTAAGGCTGCTTTTAAGGTACAAGAGCTGAGTTGTGTAGGGGTGACAAGATCCTATGGCCCAAAATGCCTAAAGTACTTACTACCTGGCCCTTTTCAGAAAAGGTTCAGACCCCCTGGTCTAAATCATCTTGGTTTAGAGAATATTAGTTTATCAGTAAGTATCTCGTTTATGGGAGGAGAGCAATCCCATGGCATAGTCTGACTTCCCAGTTATTTGGGGAGTGAGTCTCTCCTCTTTCAGCCCTAAGCCATCCTTTCCTCACCTGACCCGCACAGTGCCTACGGCCCCACTGTGCAACCTCTCTAGGTTTTACCCCTAACTCTGGAAACATTAGTAAACCATAAATCTCATCATGGTTGTAGGGGGCTCATTAATCTAGTCCCTTTATTTTTGTCATTAAAATTTTGTCCAAAAGCAACCTTTGGACTTTTATTATCTTGCCAGTTCCTTTATAAAGATACTTAGAAAAGGTTTAAATTTGAAAAGGCTTTTATGAATCAATTTTCTCAAGTAACAAGATATATTTCAACTAGAGTCTTCTAGAACATAAGGTACTGATCTGAAAGACCAGTGGAGGATTTGGGGAAAAGCCAGTGGGTGGAACTGCTCAATAAAGTTGTTACCCAGTGATTTCCTCACTGAAAAAATAATAACATATCAAGAAGAGAAATATAAGGCTGTCCAGTTCCTTTTTGCTAATTCTGCATTTACTTTAATTAAAAATTTTTGGTGAAAAAATAAGCTAGAACTTTACACAAAGTAATTGATTAATAGTTATTTGACCAATGAATAAAACACTTATGAACCAGTGTTATTTTCAGGACAAAAAGCAAAAATATGAAAATAAATGTGTTTGGAAATGGTATTTCCTTCCAAAGCTCACTATTCCTGTTAAAATATGAATTAATCAATAAAAGAGAAAGTTGTTACCTGTACAGAAGACTGACGTATTTAGGGGCTTATCTGAGTGTGGTGTGATATAGTAATGGAGTATGCAGATAGAGATAGAGATTCATTTCTAACTGTTTGAAAGTTTAAGCATTCAGTTAGATAAGCAGGGTATGGCACAAATATCTTAAAGTGAAAAAAAGGTCTGGATTTGGCAAGACTGCGTGAATATTGTCTCTCTTAGTACAGAAGAACTGTGCAGACAACTCAGACTGAAGATGGTTTGCAGAAAAAGAAAAGGGCATTATTTTATCAGCCAGGAAGCTGCAATTTCACCTAATTTACTAAAGTTTAATATTTCAGCACAGCTGGGCTCAAGGCAACAGCAGAGGAGTCAGCCTTGCACTGGGCTCCCTAAACAACCTTGCTGCAAATGAAGTTACTTTTTATCAAGCCAGTGGCTATCAGCAGGAGATTCACCAAAGTCCATTTTAATTGGAAAACCAAGTGTAAAGTTGGGAATTCTGAACCCAGTGTTAAAATTTGACAGGAACAAACTGTACCATAAGCTTTGTAATTGAAAATGTTGGTTGTTAAAATATGAATTATCTTGCTTATCGTTGAGAGATAAAAGAACCTGACAAAAACATGATTCCTTTGATATTATCAATCATAGCACCAATCCTGGAAATGTGTGCTTTTGATAGCTTCACATTAGCATATTTGACCAGCAACCCCGAGGATCTGTGCCACACAGTAATGTGAGATCTTGCTAACTTAGAATCAAAACAGAAAATCAGGCCGGCGTGCAAAAGCTCCAGCTGATGCATGAACCAGCCTCTTGCAGCCAGTCATTCCAGCATTTTCCTCTCATTCCTTTCATTTTGCCTTTTCTTTTTCTTTATTTATCACCACAAATACCCTTATCTTCACAGAATAAGTTTTTAAAAAATGACTGGGACATTTTGATATACAAAAATTGTCCCAATAATTGAAATTCTTCTTGGATGTTGTAGTTTCTCATTTCTTGGAGTAAGATTTTAAACAATTCTCTATGCATGAATTTGTGAAGAAGAATACCACATATCAAGGTTATAATATTCTCTGGTGTACTTGAATGGGAACTCTCAATATAGGGGAAAGGTAGAAATTCTGCCAGAAACAAAAGGAATTGATGACCAAAGAATCACTTCCTTCATTTGGGTAGTATTTTTACCTTCTAGAAAGAGTGGTTGCCACTGTCTCCAGACTACTTGATTGGTTTTAAGAGTTTTGTAAGGAATGTAGAACAATACCACATTTATAAATATTAAACTATTCCTTGGGGAGAAAATTCATAATGATAGTATAACCAAGGCTGCATATTTTCAATAAGTCATAGGATAGAAGTAAAAGTAGAAATAACTTCAAGAGGTCAGCAACTCTGCATGGGGGTATATTTTCGAATACGTTTTTGTTAGAGGTTTTACACACTGCTAATTGAGTATTAAAAATTGAAGCATGTATAAAATCTTTTAACTCAAAAGATACAATACCTAGCAAATAACAAAATCAATTCAAAGAAAAAGAAAGAAAGAAATGGAGGCATCACGTTACCTGACTTGGAAACTTCACTTTAAAGCAACAGTATTAAAAACAATATGGTATTGGCACAAAAACTGATACATGGGTTAGAGGAACAAAATCAAAAGCCTAGAAATAAGTCCACCCACACATTTCATTGTTAATCTATGATAAATCAGCTACAATCATATAGTGGAGAAAGGGGTATCTTTAACAAATGATGCTGGGAAAAATGGAAGATCACACATTAAAAAAAATTGAATCACTCTCTGACTACATGCACAAACATAAATTCCAAGTGAATTAAAGATTTAGCTACAAGACCTGAAATAAAAAAATATTTAGAAGACAAAATTGGTGAGTTTCCATGACAGCAATGATAAAGATGTTTTTGGAAATTTGACTTCTATGGAAAGGGAAATAAAAATAAACAACTTGGATTATATTGAGTTAAAAATTTCTTACATGGCCATATATATATATATATATATATACACACACACACACACACATATATATATGTATACAGACACACATACATGTGTATATATGTAATCAACAAGGGATTAAAATTCAAGAAATATAAAAAACTTACACAGTTCAACAATAGAAAAACCACCCACCCAATTAATAAATGGGCAACAAATATGAACAGAAAATTCACCAAAGAGGATAGCCAGAAGGTCAATGGTCAATAGATATGTGAAAAAAATGTTCATCATCCCTTCCAACAAGAGAAATGCAGGTAAAAACCACAAAGAGATGCCATCTCACACCCACAAGAATGGCATAGATTAAAAAAAACCATAGCAACAAGTGCTGGAAAGGATGTGGAGAAAGAGAAGCCCTATTACATACATGGTGGGAATGTCAAATGGTGCAGCCGTTATGGAAAGTGATCTTGAGTCATCTGAAAAAAACTAAAAATGGAAATACTGCTTTACCTAGTAATCCCACTTTTGAGCATCTATCCAAAGACCATAAAACCATTAATGCCAAAAAATTATATGCTAAGAAATGTTTGTTGCACCACTGTTTACAGTAACTGGGACATGGAAGAGGCCAAAATGCCCAACAGTAGATGAATGGGTCAAGAAGGCAAGGCATGGAATTCTAATCCAGAAGGAAAGATGAAATGCAGTCATTTACAGCAAAATGGAGAGAATTGGAGGGAATTATGTATAGTAGAGAAAGTAAAAATGACAAAAAATAAATGCTGAATACTGAACATTTACATAATGAATGATTTGACAAAGTTAAATACTCACAAAAGCTAGTGGACATTAATAGGGCTCTGAGGTTAAGAGGAAGTAGGGAGGCAGAAAGGGAAGAGGGGTATATGGTATGGGAAAAACCCACCTAGGATGATATACAAATACCATAGTATCTTATGTATATTAGAAATCACCTTGCAGTGTAACTAAAATTACAGACAAAAAAAATCGTGATTATTCACATTGTAAAGAAGATTTTTAATGTATAAAAAACTCAAACTTCTAAAATTCCTGTCCCTGAAATCCACTTAGAAAATCATAAAGGACTAAAATGAGATTACTTGTTAAAGGTGAACCTATTGGACAAGAACAACAAGTTCAAGACTCATCTCCCCTATTTATGATCTCAGATTTATGCTACAAAAAATGAAAAAAAAATTGAAGGCCCCACTAATACTCAATTTGGAATAAGTAAGGCTGGGAGTAGATCACAACAAAAATGACTAGCCATCTGTGTGAATGACCACAGTTGCAGGTTTAAGAGAGATGATAACCAGTATTTCTGGTGTCAATGAATCCATTCAGAGGAATAATGACCTACAGGTAATACTAACCTTGAGAGGAGATGCTATAAGAGAATATTGTAGCTACTGATTAAAGCCAAAGAAAGGTGAGCATTTATCCTACATATTCAATAATCCAAAGGTCCTTGAGGGTTTTTATACTAAAGCAATATCTCCCAGAGTTTTTTGTACCTAATTGCAGAGTTACGGGTCCAGGCAGAATTCAGTTGTTCCAACAGATATGGAGGTAGGAATTGAGTGCAGAGATCTCATCCAAATCTGCCATTTTTCTTTTCTCAACTTCTCTTCTCTATTCCTTTATTCCATACAACTTAAGCTTTAAGTAAATAACCAAGTAAAAATATCCAGTAGCAAATCCTTAATGCAAAACTAGGTGTCAGTAAGTAGGCAAATAAATATAAAAGGAATGACTGCCAAAGACTTTCTACTCACAACATTCATGACATGTTTCAGAAAAAAGCAGGCATGGAGCCTCTCTGATGGCGCATCAGGTTGGGCACTGCTGTGTGGAGCTGTCTGGGTGCCTGCAGCGCAAGTTCAAGGCCCGCCCGGCCAGGGAGATTCCCACATGACGTGGCAGACCTCTCCTGCCTTACCCGCTGCTCCCCTCAGCAGTGTATTTCAGTCCATCTGCCTGTTCTGCTCCCCACTCTGTCTCTGGGGAACCCTCTCACCACCCCACACCTCTGGCCTCTATCCCAGCTTGTATGCAAAAATAAAAATAGGGCCTCCCTGGTGGCGCAGTGGTTGGGCGCTGCGCTGTGGAGCTGTTGGCTGTTGGCGATGCCGGTTCGACGCCCAGCTGGGGAGAATCCCACATGGTGTGTCAGACCTCTCCTGCCTCGCCCACTGCTCTCCTCAGCAGTGTATCTCTGATCTGCCTGTTCTGCTCCCCACTCTGTCTCTGGTGAACCCTCTCGCCGCCCCACGCCTCTGACCTGTACCCCAGCTTGTATACATAAATAATTAAAAATTCTTTAAAAAAAATAGAGAAAAACTTTAAAAAAAATAAAAAAAAATAAAAATAAAAATAAATCTTTAAAAAAAAACAGGCATGACTTCTTTCAAAGATGGGTAAGCAAGGAAAAATATGCAAAAGATCTATAAATTATAGATTAAGAAAAGGAATGTAACCAATAAAAAGGAAAATGAAATCTATAAGTTGGATTTAGACTTACTCCAGCAAACATCAGAATATTTAAATAGCAATCACTTTATATACCCCAGGAAATTAAATATATTATAAATATTATGATAGAAAACCCAAAGGAGAAATAGGAACTTAAAGCAGAGAGAGCAAGGCAATAAATTATAAATGGGGGCTGACAATGTTAAAAAAACAAAACAAAAAAATTGTAGAACTTAAAACTGTCTTAGATATCCAAGGGACAGAATTAAGATGGCAAAATCTGAATCAGTCATAGATTTGGGCTGATGAAAATTACAGAAAACACAAAGGGACAAGAAAATTACATTGATTAGATCAAGATAGTGGGAATATAGCTTGTGTCTAGTAGGAAAATGAAATATTAGTAACATTTAAGTATATAATAAAAGAAAATTTCCCTGAAATAAGTGAGCCAACAGCTATTTTGAGTTTCATTGTCTGAAGTCATTGTGTTCCAGAGAAATTTAATAGAAAACAACTAATTTCATGATTTGTTCTTTTGCAGAAATTATTCAAAGACAAAGAATCCTAAAAGCATCCAGACAAAAGAAACAGGTATAAATTAATCTTGCTTCTGAATTTATTTCAATATTTAGGTTCAAGAGGGTACAAAATCATATTTACAGCATTTTATGGCAAGAAATATGTGACCTTGGGCCTCCCTGGTGGCTCAGCAGTTAAGCACTGTGCTGTGGAGCTGTGGGCAGCAGCAATGCGAGTTCGACACCCAGCTGGGGAGATTCCCACATGGCGTGGCAGACCTCTCCTGCCTTGCCCACTGCTCCCCTCAGCAGTGTATTTCCGTCCATCTGCCTTTCTGCTCCCCACTCTATCTCTGGTGAACCCTCTCGCTGCCCCACGGCTCTTGCCTGTACCCAGCTTGTATGTATAAATAATCTTTAAAGAAAAGAAAAGAAATATGTGACCTCAAACTTCCATACTAAGCTAGGACAATTTTCATAAATGAAAGCAAATATTTTTACACAGAAATTTTCAAACATTTTAGGACTCAGAATTGTAATACATCTTTGAAAAAATCAGCTTGAGCTATCCATAAAACAGATCAAAATAAGGAATTCACATGAAGTTTTTATTGTGACGTACTCAGATGAGTAGTAGGTTATTCTTAAATTAGAATGGAATATAAGTAATAGAATTCTACAATATAAATGTTACAGTTTCTTTAAAAATTGCTACATAAGTACAAAATAAATTGGTGCAAATCTGGGAAAGAATGTTCCAGTTCATGGTAAATAAATAGAAAATAAGAAATAAGAATAATGTTGGATGTTTTGAAAGTGCATTACTTTCCTCATCTTTTAGGGTGACTATATATGGTAAAATCATGAAAAGTTTGTTAGCCAAAAAATTTATTTTATAAAAATTTTTCCAAAGAAGAATAGAGGAGAAAGAAAGAAAACTCAGGCTTTTAGCTAAAGATAGAAAAAGCACATATCCAAGTAATGTGTGGATCTGTTACAAACACTTAGAAATGTTTTACAAAGTGTAACAATAAAAAGTAAAGCATAGCTAAGTTTTCAATAAAGAAAGGGAAAGTCCCAGCTCCAGGAATGAGGAATGAACTGAAGAAGAACATAAAGATAACAGTTAAGTGTGTGATCTGACCAGCAGTTTACCTGGAATATATTATTTTATCCTCCTGATAACATAGAAGTTTGCTTTTAACATCAGTGTAGTAAATGAAATAAGAACACTGAGTTTGCAGTGAGACAGTTAGAATTAAAATTTATGCAGAGACCTTTTTTATTGTTACTAAAAACAAAATATGTGAACTAGAAAAAAAGATTCATACACCTGCACAGTGACAATTATTTGTCTCTGCCTGAATTCTAGGTGAAAGAATTTTAGTGTAAAATCTGCTTTACTTGAATTTGAAGTTCGGTTTTACCCTGCATATGTGGGCCTGGAATTAACATAAAGATTGGCTCACTACTAATGATGCCCTGTGGTGTATGGCAAGAAAATGATGACTATTCTGTTTCCATAAAAATTTCAAAGAAAAAGAATGTCACTGAAAATGAGATAAAAATATTTTGTAATTTACAGTATTTGCTCAGCTGGATGATACTGAAGTTTCACATGATGTTGAATGTGGTCTGGAGGTTTCACTCCACTATATTCTCCTTTGATGGAGATGGTTAAAAGGATAAGTTCAGCTGAGACTATCGACTATAGTGCCTGTATTTGAGCTACATGAACTCTCTGGCATAGTGACCTCAGAGTAGGCAGACTGCTTTCATAGCGGCTCCCAATTCTCAGTGAAAATGTTCTAAGACTCCTAGGAGAAGCTACAAGATTCTTATGATCTAGTTTGGAAGTTCTAGAACATTATTTCCACTGCATTCTATATATCATGTAAGTCTCTAAGTCTAGCATATATTCAAAAGGAAGTGAATTAGACTTCATCTCTAAGAGAAATAACAATTTGTGGCTATCTTAATCCAGTATTTGTGAAATAGGAATTCTAGGAGAGAATGGGGAAGAGGTAATATCTGAAGAGTTAGTGTCTGCACACTTCCCAGAATTAATGATTGGAAACCTTATATTTAGAAATGACACATCCTGACCAAGGCGACTAAAAATATATCAAATTGTAAAGTGGTGCAGCCACTATGGAAAACGATATGGAAATTTCTCAAAAAACAAAAAATAGAACTACCATATGATATATAATTTCACTTCTGGGAATATCTCCAAAGGAAATGAAAACCCTGACTTGCAAAGATAGCTGTACCCTCATGTTGATTACAGCATTTCTCACAATAGCCAAGGTATGGGGAAAAACCTAAGTGACCATCAACCAGTGAATGGACAAATAAATTGTAGTATAAATACATTGGAATATTATCCAGTCATAAAAATGAGAAAATCCTGCTATTTGCAACAACATAGAAAAGAACTTGAAGGCATTCTGCTAAATGACATAAATAGAGAAAGACAACTAGTCTATAATTTCACATATGTGGAATATAAAAACACACACACACACAAAAAAAAAAAAAAACATATAGAAAAAAGACAACAGTCTTGTAGTTACCAGAGGTAGGAGTTGGGGAATCATAAGACGACAATCAACAGTTGCAAACTTTGAGGCATAAGATAAATACATAGTAGGGATGTACAATGTGACAATAGCTATCACTGCTCTATGTTATATAGGAAAGTTAAGAGAATAGATAGAGCCTAAGAATTCTTACCACAAAAATTACTTTCTTCCTTTGCTTTTATTTTTATTGTATTTACATAAGATAATGGATGCTAACAAAACTTTCTATGGCAATAGTTTCACAGTATGTGTAAGTAAAACCATTATGTTGTGTACCTTTAGCTAGTACAGTGAAATATGTAACATATACCTCAATAAAACTGGGAAAAGCACAATCAAATCTAGATGTGCTGTAATAAAACTGCAGAACCGCAAACACAAAGTCTTAGAAGCAGTCATTGACAAAATAAATGTAACTTACAAAGAAATGATAATTACATTACAAAATATTTCTCATCAGCAAAAATTGAGCCCTAAAGTTAACTAAATCTGCAAAGTAGCTGGGGAAATAACTATCATTCTTAAATTTTATATCTGGCTAAATTATCAAGCCAAGGTGAGGATAAGGCAAAAAGTTCTTACAAAGATAGTTGGAAAGAAAAACTATAAATGCAGAGTAAAGAAATTGATCCCAGAAAAAAGGAGTGAAATGGCAATAGGCAATAACAGCATAAGAGACAACAGGAGCTCTCAATGGTTGAGCAGACTAAATTCCTTAACTTTTTCAGGAGGTCTGTAGAATAGTAATTAGTTTGATATATAGTTAGCTCAAAAATGCTTTTTTTAAATAGTAAGATATCCACTGTAATATATGAGGTGAGTGTTATTCTAATTAATTGACTGGGAATTCTTTCACATTGTATGCATATATCAAGCCATCTTATACTTTAAAGATATTACAATTTTATTTTTCAGTAGTAACTCAAAAAAGCTGGAAAAAAGAACACCCACTATTATGTAAAATCATGGTAATTGAAGGAGAAAAGAGAATTTTTAAAAGTCTACCTGTTCAATAGGAGACAGAAAAGGAGGGGAGAGAGAAGTAAGAAGTGGCCAAAAATAAAGCACAAAATAATATGGCATAAGTAAATTTAAATATATCACTTATCATAGTGAATATAAATATACTGATACCAAAGACAGAATCTCACATGTTAGATTAAAATGATATAGAAGAGATGAAAATAACATATCAAAAATTATATATACAAAAGAAATGCTGACCAAAAGAAAACTAAAACAGTATTAGTAGACAAAAAAGACACAGTAACTTATGGGGAACACACAATAATGTAAAAGATAGGAATAACAAAAATAAAATATCTATTAAAAAAAAATCCTGACTCTATGGAACAACCGACAACATAACTTCAAATTATACAAAACAAATTTGATAGATTCAACTCAACTTTCTCTCCAGACCAAAAAAGTTGGAAAAATACATGGACTAAACAACACAATTTGAAAAATATTCTCAATTTAATATACCTAAAAAAAACTGGCCAAATTCTAGCTCACAAAATCCCAACAAATCCTGCAAAATGGATATTTAAAGACTGTGTTCTCTAATTACAAAGCAGGAAAATTAGAAATCAGCAGAAAGGTTAATAAAACCACCTCCGTATTTAAACATACTTTCAAATAATTCATAGATCAAAGAGATCATCTTAATTAAACTGATAAAATATTTAGACAGAACCAATAATGAAAAGATTGTGGGCTGTAGTGAGCTGGAAATGTGCAGCCTGAAAGGCACACAGCAGCCCCCTTGTCCACAGGGGATGTGTTTCAAATTCCCTAGTAGATGCCTGAAACCATGGGTGGAATCCAGCCCGTGAACACTATGGTTTTTCTTATTTGCCCTTGCCTCTGATAAAGTTTATTATAAACTAGGCATAATGAGATAAACAATAACTAATAATTAGATAGAACAATTATTGTAATACACTTTAATAAAAATTATGTGAATGTTCTCTCTCTTTTTCCCTCTTATATCATATTATAATATTTTCAGACTATGGTTGACAGTTCCTAAAATGCAGAAAGTAAAAGCATGAATATGAGGGGGCTACTGTTTATGAAAAATAACATTGAAAATCGAGGAGTGCCCAACTTAAGATACCGGGAAAATATAGTAAACTAAGAACTATAAAATAAACCAAAAAGAGGTGTTATAAAGTAGTAAGTTAGGTGGTAAATCCAAAGAACTGATTACCACATAAGACACACTACCTTAGGCCCCTCATACACCAACATGAGGCTGAACATAGCCTGTTGTGCAGGTAGTTTGTTCAGGAATAAATCCTGGAAGTAGAAGTAAGGAGTGAGAAACTGGGGAAAGGAAAGCAGAGCAGAGAAAGCCAGTGTAAGTATACATCATGGAACTGGACACTGCTTTGGATGTAGGGCTCCATCTTGCCAGGGATTCTTTGAGGGACCTCACAGAATTCGGTATTATCTCCCTGAGCAAAGATTGGTGTTTCTCCATCAGCCCTAGTTACACACTGCATTTTCAGGTTGCACAAGAATAAATGACAGGTAGCCTGCAGTGGTACCATAACCTTATGTCGGACTGCAATTCACAGGACAGCACTCCCCTACTTAATAAATTCTACCCTCTTCAGTTATATATCCTGCCTTGTCTATTCCAGTACTTTCAATATCCATGCCCAAATGTGCTCTTTTAGCTTCACTTGCCATAGTTGGTTTTAGGTCTGTTCTTTTCTCCTGGAGTACAGACTGTATTTTCTTCCTCTAGGCATGCTGTCACTTCATCCTAGTTATATAGTACAGAATCAATGAGGAAAGTGGGGCACATCTTGGGGAGAAAAACATCATGGGGGGTAAAAGACTTCCATTGATAGTAAAAGACTTCCATCTGTGAACAGTATGCCTGTAACTAGTTAAGGTGAAGCTGCTCTTTCTTATCAGGGTTAGGTGTGATGCTTCTGTCAGTCCAGAGTACTTAGGGGAACCTTAGGTTTAGCCACTTAAATGGTCCTCATGATAAGACTTGAAGTGCTGCTCTTTTCTTATCATCTTTGCATAGGTGTCCTGTCAAGGCTATCGATTCAGTCCTCTTTGTAGCTCTGCCACCCATAAAATTCAATCATCAGTTAAAATATTCTGCAGTCACAAATGATACCTTCTCTAAAGCCTGCCAAAGAGGTCCAGCTCTCAAAGCCTACTTTGAATTGGTAGCTAAACGAAGCTTGTTAGCTTCTTAATTTAATACTTAACCAAAACCAGTCAAGTTGTGATCCTTTTTATCAGGATTACTACTCTATAGAATTTACAACATTAAGAGTGAACCCTAATGTAAACCCTGGACTTGAGGTAACAATTATATTTCAAAGTACGTTCATTGATTATAACATATATAACATATAATGGCCCATTATGGTGAGGGATATTGATAACGGGGGAGGCTGTGTGTGGGGGTAGGGGGTATATTGGAAAACTCTGGAATTTCCATTCAATTTTGCTGTGAATGTAAAGCTCCTCCTAAAGAGCCTCTTGAAAATAAACAAATGAAGTCATTTTAACAAGTCAGTAGCATGAAACAAAAATGATGCAACATGAGAAAATTTAATTGTATTTATTATATTACTTGATATGATTGTAGCAGAAGAACTACAATCATCCTAGCAAGGAAATGCACTTAAAATTTAGCAACATTTTCTAGATTTAAAAAATTCTTAGGAAAAACAGATTGGACAGCAACTTCTAATAAAATAAAGGAAAAAAGAAAATAATCAAAAGGCAACCTCATGCTTAATTATTGAATAAAAATAATTTTCTTCCATCAGGAAGAGGCTCTCAGGATTTGTGGAGTGGAGTGCATTCGTGGTCCTGCACAGGTTCTTGTCATGCCCTGTTACTACTCAACGTGCTAACTATAGTTTCCAAACTTTAAACCTAAATGGAACCATGAAAAAAATACTCAACAGTTTCATCCAGAGTTTAAGAACTGGTATAAATGCAAGTTACCAATTGTTCTTTTTCTACATTTAACACTCAAAATGAGGAATGATTTTACACCTATCTCTAATATTAGAGAAAAGTAGGAAATAAATCTGATTCTACAGTCAGTAGCAATTAACTTTTCATCATTTAATGCCCAACTTGATCCCCACCTAGGTACAGTAAGATTTTAGACTTTGTGGAAAGCTCCCATCTCTTTTGGCACAGTGACTCCACGTTTGCTTTACTGCTAACTCATAAGACTGAAAGGCATCTTCTCCCAGATGTGTCTCTAGAAACAACTGAGGAAAAACATTCAGATTGGAGTCAAGCAAAAACCTCAGATAGCTTTTTCCTTGCTGCTTTTCTAGCACTTTTCGCCACTGTGGCAAAGGGAATATACAAAGTACTTGCAAAACATGAGGTCAAATCAGTTGATTTTTGCCCTGGTCCCTTTGCACTTGCAGCTCTGTTCCCTCTGCCAGAAAAACTCTTGTTTCAGGTATGTCGACCACTTACTCCCTCTTCCTTTAGTTTGAGCAGATACTACCTTAATAAGAATTACAAAAAAAAAAAAAAGAAAAAGAAAGAAAGAAAGAAAGAAAAAAGAATTACCATCCTACTCTAGATGATCAGAACGTCTTTTTCACCTTGCTTTCCATAGCCCTTTTCTATCAACTGCATTATATATTCATTTTTTAGAGTGTCAGTTTCTGCCAGTCATAATAGAAGCTTCATGAAGGCACAGACTGTCTATTTTTCCCTATTTCTTCATCCCCAGTGCCTAGAACACATAGGCAGTACAAAATAAATATTTGTTAAGTTCATGTAAACTTTACAGTATTTATACTATACAACTGACATTTTCTGTAGCTAACTTAAGCACAGCTGAAAATTTCAGAGGCCTTTTGAAAGACCAGGCCCGATAATAATATACAAGTGTAAATATTAAGTAACTTCAGTCTCTGAACAATGCAGAATAGAGTATAATGAAAGACTAGACTGGCCACAAACTGAAGAATTCTAGCGAGTTGTTTTCCTGTGACAATATATCTTCCATTAAAATTTTCAATTGGAAACATTTCTTAGGAAAAGATGAATGTGCAAGTATAAGACTCAGGTTTTCATTGATGACTCCCCAATCTTTCTATTCTGATACGCAGAGCACTTTCTTACAAGAGAAAGAGCAGGAGCTTTTTTTATTCAAACAAATCTGGGTTGTACTCTGCTTATACCACTCATGAGGTATGATTGAGCAGGATATTTAACCTTTTTTGAGTCTCTTATCTGCAAAGCAGGGGTAAACTGAACCTAGTGGGAAGTCTGTTCCTTCTGGATTCTTTAAATGGAAAATACCACTCGCCCAAGCCAGAAATTGGCTCCTTCACACCTTGCTCTTCTTTACCACAACCTCCAGACCAACAAGCTATTTCAACTCTACATCATCAAGGTCTCTTAAATCCATCTGCATTGCCATCTGCTATTTCTGTGGCCTGGGTCACCACCATCTCTCTTTACCTGGATCATCATGACAGCCATCACTATTTTCCCTCCATTCCCCAAAAAGCAGAAGAAATGACTTCTCTAAAATAATCATAAGAATAGATATTTGCCCCTTTTCCTGGTTGCCTGATAGTCTAACCACTCTTTCTTCTTTTGTCTGTTTTGTGGGAGAATTCCACACCTTGTGAACTTGGGTGGGAAGGGAGCCAGCACCCCATTGTTGAAATCTGTAGGAATTAGAGTCTTCAGGCAGCTAAGTTATGGACTTTTGATCCAGACTTGACCACTCAAAATTTCGAATAAACACCAAAGGAGGAGGAAGTGACGCTTAACTCCAGGGTCAGTGGGACACTATTCAGTGTGCTGGAACTGGCATCCATAAGCATTCCACAGCTCTGTGAAGCCACATCTATCTCAAAGCACTGGCAGCATTGTCCTTGTTGCTTGGCCTCCTGTGGTTTGTGTCTGTTTTCTAAGTTCTGTTCTCTAGTCCTTCTGATATTTCCAACACTAACCATAAATATCCTTCCACCAACTTCCACCCCTGCCCATGTCGGTTACCTGTGCTGGCATCCAAGGGCACTGACTGCCACGTCATGAAACACCTGGTGCCTCCGACTCCTCCAAGCCCTCCGACCGCTTCCCGTGACCTGGAGTTAACACCCTGCACATCCTTAGCATCCTCAGCTTTGGGGTTCAAGCACTGCTCACCTCTCCAGCCTCGTCTCGTTGTCTTTCTCTACCATGCTTACCTTCCTGCAGTTAAGCAAGGCTGGTGTGTTCTCTCTCGCAAGCGTCTATTTGTCCTATTGACCGAGGAGTCTCTTCAACTACAGGGAACACAGCCAGAGATGGCATCACAACTCCCTCCTTATAGTTTTAAAAGGGACCCATTTACACTGCAGTTAGAAAGTTGCCAGGAAGGACCCAGTTTGGATCATGAACTCACCTTTTTCACAAGGGGGCAAGGAGCTATGATGGGTGTAGCGTAAATGAAGTTCAGCAGGCTTTTTACACCCTTGGCCTCTGTGGCTATCACCTGCAGCCTTGATTATATTGATGCAGAGGGTGCTTGGGAGCGTGGCCGAGGGGCACGTGTGCCTGATTGTGGACACCTGGAGCATGGGTGTGCATGCATGCGGAAGTGTGCACCTGAACCTAAAGGTCAGGGCTACAAGGGCAGTGTCACTCAGAGATGGGGACGGCTATGAGAGGACAGTCACAAGACGACGAGTGACTGCAGATGAGGTGAGAGCACAAGAGGATGCCAGAGGGGACCCAGAGAAAGAGTAAATATTTATTGGGGGGGGTAGGAGATTCGGTTGTCTGCCTGCCTCCCAGACCCCCTGCTGGCCTGTGCCCACCTCCTTGCATACCATCATCCCTGCCTGGTGTGCCTGTGCACCTGGTTTCATGAGAGCACATTAAATCCTGGAAAATCCACTGTAGGCTCTGGGACCCTCCTTTATCCACCGACCAAATCGACAGTGAATCTGCTCTGTGCTTGCTGGCACTAGAACGGGCTAACTGAGGTCCTGTACCTACCTTTGTGGCCAGGACAGAGTGTACTTTGTCCTTCCTCTGCCAGCTTGTGGTGTACTTTCCCCTGATAGACTACCCGTTAGCCAGCTCTCTTATTTAGAAAAAGAATTTCTGATTGTGAGTGAAAGGTGTGAAGTGAAGAGAATTGAGGGGAGGCATTAGGCATTTGTGGAGAAAACAGTAAGGATACAGGGCTGTAATGAGGACGGAGCTCAGTGGAGTGTTGTAAGGCATGTGAAGGCACTGGAAGCCTAGGGGTGGGAAAGAAGATTCTAAAAGTTGGGGTAAGAATGTATAAAGGGAGAGGAGAGGAAAAATTTCAGGTCCTTTGTAAATCTACCTAGGCTTGGTGGCAGTCATCACCATTTATAGATGAAAAATCACCCCGTGCTTCAGGTAACAAGGAGAAATAAAACACAGCTGAGATGTAGAGTTAGACTTAACTCTTAGTTCTGCCAATTTTTAAGGCAGTAACTTAACTTCCCCAAAGCTCAATTTCCTCTTTTATAAAATAAGGATAAAATGCCATTCTCAATAGTGAGTGCCAAGAGCAAGCTGCAGAACTACATGTGTAGTACGGCACAGTTTTCCTCTTTTTAGCAAAAGCAGTATATTCAGCAAATATTGTGTATGCATGAAGTGGAACAGTGGTTACATCTGGGAGAGGAAATGGGGTGGAGTGAGATTTATGTGCCATCGTATATTCCTTAGTCTTCTTAAAATTAATTATGCGGTACATATTTTAACTATTCTCATTAATTACTTAATTGCATAAAATATAAATCTCACAAAATAGTTGCAAAGAAAACCTATACTTAATAGATTTCCAATACATATTGGAAAAAGGGATTCCCTTCCTCTTTGTAAGTGGACATAAATCACCCATCTGGAATAGCATAAGAAAGCTGGAGAGACTCTAATGTAAAACCCACTGGTCTATATAGGGAGTTCACACATGTGCTTTATTATCTGCGTATGTAAAGCCTGCATCTATATAGTATATGGGAATCAGACAACTTGAACATGTATCTTGTCAAATTGAAACTGCTATACCACTAAATCATCTTCAAGAAATATTATAAAGCCTGCATATGCTTAGGTTTATACTTCAAATCTAAACATTTGTTTAATTTTAATAGCTACAACAATAAACATTAAACATTGAACAAGTAATTCTGACCCTTTCCATTTCTGAACATTGATATCCAAGGTACAGGTGGTTCAATCTGAGCTAATAATTCTGAAGATTGGAAGAAACTTGCATGTGCTTCTAGAATAACCCCTCATTTTTATAGATTAGGAAATGCCTACCTGTGGCAGTTTCTCTAACTCATTAACCATCATCTGCTTAAGGTCTGGCGATCATTTTCCACACTTGTCTCCCAGGAGCCATTTCACTACCGAGTCTCTAAATCAAAGGCATGTTCATCCACCAGTTTATATTTCCATTATCAAAAGAGGGAAAGAAAAACTAAACCTCTAGTGGAAAACAAGGGGCTTTTGCAAGGAAAGTTCTATAACCTAGAAAAATTAATAACATACAAAACCCACCATGACTTACCACTCTGGATTAGGCATTCACCAGAAGCAAACATGTAAAATATATTGTGACTCTAAATATATAACTCATAATGTGCAAAGATATTCCAAAGTAACAGAGACCCATGAACCTATCAAGTATTTATGTTGTTCTTCTAAATACATGTTTTATTTACCATAAAATATATAAAATATTTACTTTTTTTCCTAAAAAGATACTGTAAATTATTCAAAGTGTAGTACATTTCACCACTTCTTTCCACAGGTAAAATTGATTTCTTGGACCACTAGCAATGTTTTAAAAAAGGAAACTTGAGATGCCAGAGAAGCACCATTCAGTAAAATCAAATATCCACACATGATTCCTAATAATATCAAAAGCTAAATATGAAAATCTGGATGTCCATATGAAAAATCAAATGTAGCCAATTGGGGATTAACAGGTAGCGCTAGTATTATTAGAAAATAGTGCAGAAATTAAATATCTTTCTTCTGTAACCCTTTAGAGTAGGAGGTCAAGAATTAAGGTATTTTTTTATATAGAATCCTGTGACCAGCACTATAATTTCTATTTGTCAAAATCATTCTAATAATAAAGTCCTTGAAAAATAAAATACTCAATCCAGACCCCATATCTTTAAATGGCTGTCTTTTCCATTCTATAATTTGTGAACGTGTAATGGTATTCCCCCAGAACCGCTGGTGAGACCACTGCCTAGTATTTCAGCTCTGAGTCATCTTTCTTTAAGAGAACACTTTCTTACTCTTTTTAAAATATATATATTTTACATTATTGAGTATTCCCTGTGGGCTACCCACCACCGATTCACCTATGAACTGTCACCATAGTCCTTTGTGCTCTTTTCTCCCCCATTTTGAGCCCTTATCCTCCCCCTCCCTCGCTGAATGTCTCTCATTTGGTTCCCCTGTATTCCTGCTATAAGTGAAACCATTCAATATTTTTCTCTTTCTTTCTGGCTTATTTCGTTGAGCATAATCCCTTCTAGCTCCATCCATGTTGATGCAAATTGCATGTGTTTATCTTTTTTGAATGCTGAATGGTATTCCATTGTGTATATGTACCACATATTCTTGATCCAGTCATCTATTTTTGGGCATCTGGGCTGTTTCCATATCTTAGCTATTATGAGATACCACCTTACACCAGCAAGAATAGCACTTTCTTACTCTTGATGTCATTGAAATTACTGAGCATAGCTCCATGCCAAATACAGTGATCTCTACATTACTCTAACTTGTATCCTTTAGAGTCTACATAACAGGTCAGTGATAATTTACCTTTTAAGTTATGAGATAATTACTTAATTATTTTTCCTTGGAAAACATTCCTCAAATTATGTTTTGCATGTTGGAATGATTCTGTTTTCCACTTGTGTTCAAAGGTCTCTGAGTCTAATGGATTTATTCTTGGTTAAAGAAAGGCTACGCTTACCGTTCTTATACTTTGATGATAAAGCTTACACGTTTGCTCTAGCTGACACGTTACAACTTGTTTTATCACCTCATTAACTCTATTTACTATCTTCAATGATATTAAACCATGTATGGATATGTAATTAAGATACAAATTTAATCAAAGTTAGGACTAAAATCACAGAGCCAAGACAACCCAGCCTTCTCGTGATAGTTTCTCTGAGAGTTTGCATTACAAACACTGAACCTCCCTTGGGCAATTATCTTCCCTATTTTTCTTCCACAGGCATTTTTAATTGTTTCTCTTTAACACTTCTCCTTTGACTACCTTGTCTGCTTTAGTTAAATCTCCAAATTGCTCATAATATGCAAGTTTGAAGGAATTATTAAGGTCATTTGAGCCGTTACCATGTTTTGGGTTTGAACTGTTGGAGTGAGGCCAACAGAGCCAGAATCTTCTTTCCTGCCTTACCCAAGCAACAGCCTAATTAACCTTTGTATTCCAGCTGTGAAAGGCCGACCAGTAGCAAGTGAAATGATTTTTTCCTGGTCCCAAAGCAATCTATTAGCAGCTGTGGACCCAGAAATCTCTACTCACTCTGTGGGAGCCCATCAAATTTTTCCCACTGTGCTACTAAGTTGGAAGAAGATACTTTTCCATGATCTTTCCTGAGAATAACTACATGTTCTTGCAATTACTGATTGTATCCCACCTTAGAATCACTGGTTTTGTCCTAATTATGTAAATCTGTTCCAGAAAATAGTTAAAATACAATCAATTACACTCATAGTATAATTGAGGCTTAAATTTTCAGTGAAAATACCTTAAAATTAAAAGATTTTTACTTGGAGGTTTTTTGTTGTTGTTGTTTTTTTTTTTTTTTAAGTAGGAACAAATTACAGGAATTTGTCAGTGGCACAGAATAGAGATATCAGAAGAAGCCAGTTCCTCCAAAAATTGTTTAGGTATTTAATTAAAATGAGGTCCAGCTAGAAAACTAAAATTTAAAACAAAATCTGAAATTACAGACTAAGAATGAGTTACTCTTTTATGAACACACCTCTTTATAGAGTCAGCCATCAAGGTGAAGCAGACCTAAACAAATATAGTTCAACACAGATAAGAAAGATTCCTCCACTGTGAAACAACCACACAAAGTGGGGGAAAATTCCTCAGGCCTCGCCTCATCAGCTAATTTTTAATAAAGCACATTTTCAGAATTTACAATTTCTTCACAAACAGATGACTTAATTTGAGCCCTGTTCACAGCTGTCATTCTCCCCTACCTTTTTTTCAAGAATGACCAGTTAACCTTATTTATCTAGTTTTTGCAGTTCTAGGGATTTAAGAAATTTAGATTTTTCCCATTTGTTTCTTATCGCCTTTTTAATAGTGTTTTTCACTTAAGGAAACATATAAAACTCATAGTTTCTGTGCTGGTAACCCCAAGCTCCATGAGGACAAGTGTGTTCACTGTCTCTCCTCTTCACACTGTTACTCAAGTAGGTGACAGTGAACGTTTGCACAATAAATGGAATGGATGGATGGATCACATGAGATGACATGTAAAACACAGATGAAGAGCTCACTTGCAAAATATACATCATTATGTGGTCTTATAAGTATAAATAAATTCCAGACTATCTTGAGCTTCTATAAAGTGTCAC
Source organism: Scalopus aquaticus (assembly GCA_004024925.1). Lineage (NCBI taxonomy): Eukaryota > Metazoa > Chordata > Mammalia > Eulipotyphla > Talpidae > Scalopus > Scalopus aquaticus. The sequence goes on along the minus strand of PVIJ01010068.1, from coordinate 36,402 downwards.
TTCCTGAATTTGAAAATGGCAGGTCACTGGAATTTACGAGAGGGCAAATACAGGCAAATATTTTCTTCTTAAATCACTGACAAACCGGATGAAAATGTCATTTTTATTGTGAAAGAGACAAGTTCTCTTCTAGAATTGATGGAACTGATACCAGCAGCATTCTTTCAGGGACGGGAAAGCCAGAGAGTATAAAATAATAATTTGTTGATGACAAGCCACAGCTGTAAGACGTTACCCCTCTGCAGACTGCACACCCATCCACATGTTAGGGTTGAGCATAGAGGCAGAGCAGGAACATGAGAGACTCATTACTAACAACCAAGAGTGACCTTCCCAATGGTTCTGGTAACCTACCTTATCCTAACCCAAGTGAATCATGTTTCAATTAAAGGATCAGTTCATGACATGATTGTGTTATATAGCTTTGGAAAGAGGTAGAAGAAAGGTCAAAAACCACTGGAGATGTAGGCATTTTCCTCTTGCAGTTTAATCCTCAGTCATTTCTCCTCTGCTGTGGTCCTCAAGTCATGTCCCTCTGGACAGAGATTAACCTCCTTGCTTCTTTACTGGGTAACTCCTGAATTTGACCTCTCTAATCAATAGAAAACCCATATTTCTGAGAGCCTGCTGTGTATGTCTACCTTGTTGCCCCACAAGTTTGTTTGCTTCTCCCAATCCAAGTCGTAGCTTCTCTTTCCCACTGTCAAACAACTCAGACTAGATTTTCGAAATTCATCTTTAATTTCTCCCCCTCCCTTCCCAGCTCTTAGATCCACTCCCACTGTCATCACTTTCCCCTATTATAACATCCCCTACTTGCTTCCTGTTCTGATCTATTCTATATGATGCTTATGATTCCAGAAACTTGTCATTTATGGGTATTGCTCTTCCAAAATCTAATCTTCACTGTTTCTCAGTTTCCCTTAGTTGAGATGAAACTCTATAATTGACACTCAGACTACACTCTTATTATCAGAACACACACAGCAGGATTTAACATGCTGGGTTTGTCATTGTGTGATCTCAGACCTCATGTCTCCATGCCTGTTTCTTCACATGAAAAGTGCCCTCTTAGGATTGTGTAAACATTAAATGAGTTAGTATGCGTTAAGCATTCACAACAGTGCCAAGCACTTAATTTGTGTGAATTTTATTGGTGTTTCTTATTATGGCTAGTCTTATAACCTAACAATGGGCCCACTCTACATTTCCCAAATGTGACTTCACTTTTATCATTCCTGATCTTTTGTTCAAATGTTCCCTTTGCTTTCAGTGACCTTTTCTTCACCTAAGATCTACTAATTTTTATAAGTCTCCCTCAAATACCAACTTTTCCCTTGAAACTTTCATTTTAAAGATTTGTCTTTTTCTGAATTCAAGACAATGTATCTACTCTACTTACCTTTATTCCCAATAAATAATGTAGATTTTAACATTTAAATACCTGCATGAGATACTGTCTTATAGTGCACTTATATTTTTTAATTTGTCTTTGTATTACAGCCATATCCCAAATTATCTTTATGATGTTATTTTATTTCATTTGTTTGTCAGCACTTTGAACTTGAAATCATTTTCAGTCACAAAACTACATACCAAAAAACCCACAGCTTGAGGAAAAAGTAACTTACAGCTTTCTAAAAACAAATATTTTAGGACTCAGGAAGATTTTGTTTTAAGTATATTTGAAGAATATAAACACAAAGAATTTCTGATGACTCTGTAAAACAGATACAGCATTATGCCAGCATTGTACCATTTACCATTATTTCACAGATGACTTTAAAATTTGTATGACTTTTTTTCTCCTTCAGTTTCACTTTTGCTGCTATACTTAATGCATTGCAAAATTTTAAAGGTTGGCTTCTTGTGGAGACAAATTATACCTGGGGAAATTAGTCCAGGTGCAGCCAATTAATTGTGGAGTCAGAAGCTCCCCAGTGAAGTGAGACTGAGCATTCCCAACATGTTCTGGAGAGTTCTTTCATCACGTGATGGATCTTCACGTTTAATGAGAGAAAAGTGGCCACTTGTGGTGTGTACTTCGCCTTGGATTTTTTTTTTTCAATCTAAAAATTATATGTTCTCATTAAGGGAAAGCAGACAGAACTAGGAAGAAGATAGTGCTGTCCCTATCTTTCCTTCTCTTTGTGATCCTTCTCAACAGTGGATCTCCCTTCTGCTACTCCCTTCCACCTAGCTTATATCAATGGCACACACCATCTCATTACCAATCTTCCTGAAATATTCTATGCTGTGCTCCTTCAGGGCCAGGATTTCTGGATGAACCAAATCCATCCCATTGTATTCATGAGGGAAGCAAAACAAACACTTTCAACAATGGGTTGTGCTGTGCCTCTTCTCCTTTAACCTGCTGATTCCCTTTGTTCCCAATCTTACCCTATCCCTTCCCCAAACCTTTCTAATATCTTTGATGAATGTTCTCTTATGTGTGTTCTTCTTTTAAAACATTTGTTTTAGTTTTGTGTGCATTGCTTGAAGCTTTACATAAATGGTATTGGGCTACAGATTATATTCTTTTTTACATAAGTTACCCAACACTATGTCACATGTTGCTGGGTGTGCATTCAATGTATCGCTTCTGGCTGCTGCTTTCAGTTCCATATAATGCTCCATAGAGAACACTATACCTATCCTCTACCCCTAGCGAGAGATACCCAGATTACCTCCAACTCCCACAAACAATGCTATGATGAACAAACATGTACATGTTCCATTGTGCACCTATGTGTGAATTCCTTTGGGGAATTAGTCATTTAATCAGGTATCACCTTGATTAGTTCTGATGGCCAGTGGTACTCAGGTAAGAAGAGAGGTTAAATAAAGTTTTCCCATCACCCATCAGTGTAACCCAGCAGTGCACTGCACATTAAACACCACTAAAATAAGACTTTCCTAGATATATTCTGGTTGGTTGGTTGTTTTTCTGAAACCTGAATGTATTGTTCATCATGTAAATAGGGACTTGTTTTTAGAGATTTTTAGGAAGGCCATTATTTAGGCTACCTTGTAACATGTAAAGTGCAGGATGAGCTAGTAAAAGTACTTTATTATTTTTTTATTAAGGCAACACTGGTTCCAACAGTTGATATGATTTAGGGATAAGGTTCACAACTTTTCAGGTGTATGTTTCTATGCTGCACCCACCACTAATGCACCCATAGTTCTATACCTTAGTCCATAGGGCCCCCTCATCCCCCTGCTCCCCAGCCTCCCTCTCTGGTAGCCTCAATTCTATAGTCAGAATTCTGGGGTTTGTTTTGGTTTGGTTTTATCTGTTCCTTCAAAAGACTCTTAATGCCCACAGAGCTTAGTGCTGCTGAGTCTGCACGACTGGTTGAATCCAAAGATCATTTAGAAATCACAGACTCTGTATACTCTACTAGCCCAATACCTAAAAGACAGTTTCTGGGAACTTTGGTTAAACTGATAGCTGTCAGGAATGAGGGTATAAGTTCTAAAATCCTGCATTTGAAATTTTATGGATCTGAGTTTGTTCTACTACCTTTTCTAAAGAAAATGTAGTAATGGCTAGTGTTTTAAAAGAAGCATTAGAAAATCCCAAATCCAAACCTTAGAAGGGCCATTATGAAGCGCAAACTGTGGAAAATATCAAGAAAACTTAGTATTTTTGGCACTTAAACAGGATTGATCCAGAAATAATACTTCCACATGCCACCTTTATCATCACTTCTCAGACTTCGTTCTCTCTGTTGCAACATCTACCTCTAGAGACAGCTTGGCTCATTATTATTAATTAAATGTGAATGCTCACACATATAAAGATTTATAACTTCCTTGGTCTGACAGCTGTGCTATAGCTAAAATGCATCAAAGTGGATGAATGGCCAGTCTACCAAACATGAATTATGATCCACTTCTCCAGATTGGCCAGCACATATAAAAAGTATTTTGGGGAACTTGCCAAAGAAACCTTTCCATCATTTCTTCTCACCCCCATTCTAACACTGCCACAATTATAAAAGAACTACATCTGAAGGAGGCAGTATGTAATTTGGGGTCCAGGTTTTAAAAGGGAAAAAAGTGGGGAGTAAAGACCTAGTGATCAAGTATTAAATTATAATGTTGCGAAGAAAAATAGACTGGCCTAGACTTACTCCTGCTTGAACCACAGCTAATGTAGGCAAATGGATGAATATATTTTCATATAATTTACCTTTACAGATTTAGGATGGATCAGAAACAAAACCCTTCTCCTTTGTAGACTGTGGGACTAGATGACGAAAGGAATGGAATTCAAGAGAGCTCTGAAATTCTGAACAGAAGATAAGGTAAACAAATTTGAAACTGGCAATCATTTCTAATCATGACATTTCATGTAATTTTCAATCCCAAATTTTCAGAATTAAAAATATATCCATATTATGATCCACATGAAAGATTTTAACCCTAATTTTATATATTCAGTTTACTTATATTGTTAGTATCTATGTTAACTTGACTTTATCATCCCATCATCTTTGTAAGGTTATTAGCATAGCTATATACTATAGGACAGTCTTGCCTAGGAGTGACTTGATTGATCACTACAGGAAACTCCCAAAACACCCTTGTTATGCATCCACCCCAAACCAAGCAGGTTCAGCATCAGTCCAAGCAGACTTGCTCCATTAGTCGTTTTCATAATGTCCCTCTTATTGTTTATGCTCCACACCGTCATACCACACTCCATCAATGGCTACTCTACTCCCCTCGGACTAACTGCTATTCTCCTCCTCTCCTTCAACTAACTGCTGTGCTACTCCCCTAAGACTAACTTTAGCTCTTCTATGCTAAGCCACGCCCCCGCACTATGCTACACTAAGCCACAGCCCCCCAGGCTTGGCCATCAGGCTAGCAGTTCATCAGCCTGGAGGCCCATCCCCCCAGGGGATGGGGGTGGGGGTAAGCCTGAGAGCACTGCTGACTACCCCACGATCCTCAATTTCCTTAAGAAGCATCAGTGGGGGGGGGGGGCAGGGAGGTGGAGGGAGGGAAGGAAAAGGGCACAAAATGGAATAGAAAAGAACACAAGGGACCATGGAGATGGATCACGGGTGAATTGGTGGTGGGCTACCCAAGGGGAATACAAAATGTAAAAGACATAAATAACAATAAAAATATATATTAAAAAAAAAAAAAGAAGCATCAGCAGTTGGTTTATGCTTCCCCAAGACTCTGAACTCCCTGCCTCAAATTTCTTGCTTCAGTATCTCCACCAGTTTTAACCTATAACATCTTGGTCCTTACACAATCAAACTTTTGCTTTGAAAGCATCATCTAAATAAAACTTCAAATTCTCAGTAAAATCCAATTTGACTTTCTTTTTGGAGAGCCCATAAAAATGGTTGAGGTGGCTCATTCCCCCTGACTCTGGTGAATAGTAAGCTTGTCCTATCATTCCCCCTGGTGAATAGTAAGCTTGTCTTATCAAGTTTGGTGGAGCACTCAACAGAGCACACAACAGATATTTGTGGAGCACTCAACAGAAGACAATATAATATTGCAACATATTCATTAAAAGCACCTAGGACTTAGAGAGAAAACATATAAATGACAAATTAGTTTTCACTTTAGTAAATATTTAGCTGGAAAAGGAAACAGTGAAATGAACTTTTAACTTGTAAGTCCAAATGTGTGTGTGTTGTAGTACACATAGTTCAGAGACCCTGTATAAGCTACACCCTCCTGCCCCAGCACTTCCTGCTCCCCATGTTCTGTTTCTTTCTTTTTAGGGGGCAGGAGGGGGTAGAGTTCAGTACTTATGCACCAATACAATAAATACACAAACATGTACAAATTTGCCTTTATATTTATTGTCTGTCTCTGTACAATCCTAACTGAAATATAAACCTCATGAGAGCCTGAACATGGTGTGGCCCTGCTCTATTCGCAGGGGAAGGAAGAAAGGGAGGGAGGAAAAGAAGAAAGAAGGAAGGATATGTAATTGAGGCAACTTAGTTCATCAAGTGACAAGATTTGGCAGTCAGAACTAAATTCAAACTTTTTCACCAACTTATTTGTTATATGATCTCCAACAAAATGATATAATTCTTTGAGCCTCAAGTTTCTCATCTATGAAATCGGTAATAAAATTTATGCAGCATAGTTGTGAGACCAGGAAATGTACAAGTGTGTGGACTATGTCTAGTATAGTGCACTGCAATCAGTTAATCATTAGTAAATATTAAATTAATATTGAAAGAAAAACAGTAAATTTTTTTAAAGATTTATTTATGCATATAAGAACTGGGGTATAGGCCAGAGGTGTGGGGTGGTGAGAGGATTCACCAGAGACAGAGTGGGGAGCAGGCCAGGTGATCTACTGAAGTATACTGCTGAGGGGAGCAGCGGACGAGACAGGAGAGGTCTGCTGTGCCATATGGGAAGCTCCCTGGCTGGGGATCGAGCTTGTGCTGCAGTGGCTGCGGATAGCTTCATAGGCTGAGACTTAACCTGTTGTGCCATCAGGGAGGCCCAAAATAGTAAAGATTTTAAAGGAAAGAATGATGGCTAAGCTTTGCATTCTAAAGAAGGATAAACTTCTGCCTGTTTTTCATTTAGTAGGAAAAGGGATTTTAGTAGGATAAAAACCACCTTGATGAACCTTTTCACTTTAGCGATTAAGGGACTTTTATAAGTCCTAGAGAGAACTTAGCAAAAATGTGCTCCATTATTTCAAGTGTAACTAGGTGCAGGGAATGGAAGCTTTACATTTTGCGGTAAGAACTCAGGAGAGGAAGATCAGTGCCCTAAAGGGGAGAGTATACTGGCTAAAGAATGTAGCCTAAGCAAGGAAGTGGAGACTTGGGCCTTGCTACAAAGGGCAGCCAATGTGAAGCTCCCTGCTGCAGGAAAGGCCAAGGAACCTTAGAACAATGACATCTATTATTCAGTTTTCAGTTTTTATGTGCTCTGTGTTATCCTCTTCCATTATTTTTAACCTTTTTAAAAATTCAGCTACATATATTTGTCTTGTGTCCCTGGCACCCTGGGGAATTTAGTAGCGGCGTGAAGGGAAAGGCCACCTTATTGGATCACCCAGCATCAGGGAGAGCAGTGCAGCTTCAGTGAACATGGATTCTAGAGCAGATGTGCACCAACCTCCATGCCCCCCAGGTGGCCCTGGCAGCAGTGGGGAAGAACTGCTACTCTGTAGACCCTGACATAGAGAAGATAGATGTGGGGGAGAGGAAGGGAGGTTCAAGTCACCACAGGGGACCAGGATCACCGTGAGGCAAGATGCCCCGCAGTGGCAAAATTGAAGGGGTTGACAGAACAACCGGCAATCTAGGAGAATAATATTTTCCTATAATATTTCAGAAAGCCACAGTTAATGCCAAAAATCCAGTATGAACAAACATTGGAATTTTAAAGAAAGACGGGTTCATTATGACTGATATTTCCTTTTGCCTCCAGCTCTAATAAGATTCAGCAAGACCCTTTTATTGATTCTGACTTTATCTAAACTTTGAATGTTTTCTTCTTCACAGGTATTTTGGTTCTGATTTTGTTTTTTTTAACTATTGTGTTAATATTATATCAGTGTTCTCCAAAGAAAAAAACCAACAGAATATACAAATAATGTTTTAATTATCTGTAGCATAATAAATAAAATATATATCAGTAGGAGGTTTATATTGATATAGATATATAAATATATATACATACACACACATATATATATAGTAGAAAGAGATTTATTATAAGGTACTAGTTTGTGCAATTATGAAGTTTAAGATGGCACATGATCTGCCATCTGCGAGCTGTAGACACAGCAGAGCCCAGGGTGTAATTCCCACGCCAAGGAGAAGAGTAGTTCATAGTTTCCTGTCTGGGTTGCAGGACTGAGAACCAGCAGTACCAAGGGCAGGAGAAAAATCAATGTCCCAGTTCAAACAGTCTGGCAGAGACGGGAAAGTCCAAACTTCCTCTCTGTTCTATTTGGGTCCTCCGTGGATTGAGTGCTACCCATCCACACTGGAGAAGGCCATCTGCTTTACGAAGTCCACTGGCTCAAATGCCAATCTCTTCCAGAAACACTGTCACAGACACATCAAGAAATAATGTTTACTGACTTACCTGGGCAGCCCATGACCCAGTCAAGTTGACACATAAAATTAAGCACCACAAATATTATTTATCTTGGTGACTGAGTGATTTTGACATCCCTTTACATTTTGCACAGGAGATGAATGGCCACCCTCATTCCAGTACTGGACCAGGACATTGTTGGCACCACATATGTGGATCATAGTGCGACTTAAAAATAGTGTGTAGCATTTATTGAGTAGTTACTGAGTTTCAGGAGGTGGGTTCAGTTTTAGGAACTGAATTGTAAGCAAGGCAGTCAGCCGGAGTCCTAGTGAAGCTTACCATCCCATAGGAAAATCATATCAAACTATTGAAATGGTGTTATGGAGAAAGGCCACATTGGGAAACCACAAGAGAAATTCACCTAGGAAAGGATTGGGGTAGATATCTCCACAGAAAAAAACACTTACATTTAGTCCTCAAATATACATAAGAGTCACCTAGATGAATAAGGACGTGGAGAGGAAATGAATCTTCTAGGCAGAGAAAATAGCATTCAAAAGGACAAGAAACAAGAAAGCTTGTCTTTCTATAGCCAGTAAAGAAAGTTCCGTATATGTGAATCATAAAGCATTTTTACACAAGTTATAAATTAAATAAGACCTGAGAATCTAATGTGCAGATTTGCAGCTACAATTAACAGAACTGTGTTTTAGATATTATAGTTACTAAAAGAGTAGATCTCAAACATTCTCATCACAAGAAAAACAAAATTGTAGCTATGTATGGTGATGGATGTTAACTAGACTTATTGTATATATTGCATATTATATACACATATATTTTTGTACATGTACTTTTTTATACAACCACATTACATACCCAAAAGTAACATAATATTATATATCAGTTATATCCCCCCCAAAAGTTAGACAAAAATCCATAAAGGTAAATAAAGAACAGAGGGTGGAGGACTTTTTAATTCACATTAAGGGTTCTGGACTTTATCCATAGAGCAACAAAAAGCCTTTAAAGGGCTTTAAGCAGAGACAGTACATAATAAAATTTGTGCTTAGAAAATAAAAATTTGTAGGTGGTATTAGAGGAGGAAAAACGTGTATATTGCTATGGTCCAGGCAAGGATGAGGGCGACTAGACTAAGATAGTGACAGCAGGGTTTAAAGAGAAGTAGAGAAGTCCTAGAGACATTTATAAATGGAATTATCAGGATTAGATGACTAATTTAAAAGAGTAGTGAATTAGAAGTCAAATATATGATACCTAGATTTCTGGGTTGGGCAACTGGATGATTGATGAAGTAATTTCCTGGAGATTGGGCATATTAATTTAAGGAGCACTATATGTGTTTGCAACGGAAATTGGTAACTAAAATGATTTTTGTGCTACATATTTTACATATTTACTCCTTAAAAAATCACATCCTTTATAAAGAAAAAATTTAAAAAACATAAATCAATTACATAAGTTGATTGTCATACCATGTGATAAGAAATTTTAAGTTGTCTTTTATCATTTTGAATAGAAAAGATTTAGGCAATCGTGCATTAAATAATAAAATAATAATAGGCAGATTTTGAAAATGTGGAAGGTCATCTCCTTTTAATTTATCCAGTTTGTGTTTCTTGGCTTGTTATTCATACATTCTGTAAGCTTCAGTTTCTGAGAGGCTTATGGTAGGGGAGGAAAAAAGGTCATAACTAAGTATTTAGTTTGAAAGAGTTTACAATGATTTATTCTATAATGCTGCAAACATAGACGAAACAGCTTTCTCTCCTGAGATCCCTGATATTTTGCAAATCCTGTTCGATGGTTTTTATTGTATTTTCAATCAGTATTATGTTTATTATCTGATATGTTTAAGGGGGGGAAGGACAAAGTCATTACAAAAAAAATCCTAAAATCTCACCTCGGGTTTTACATGTTTAAAAATATGTAAAGCGCCACATTTACTCCAAAATTACCACAGGCAGAAAAATAGCAACAGAGGCAAAACACAGCTTTTTAATTTCCCTAAATCATCCCCCCAAAGTGTGTGTGCGCACGCACACACACCCCAACAACAACAACAACAACAACTGAGACAGAGAAACAAAAACTCAGGGAGAGCAGCGCCTCAAAATTCCAAGGGCTCCCTAAGAGCAAGGGGGTGTCAAAGCACTGGCAAGAAGGCTAGGTAGTAACAGTTGCAGGAGGAAGCCGGAGTGAGACAAGGGACTGCCGCTACACAGTTCAGAAATGGAATTGCCAACAGGTACTCAATCCCAAAGGAAAGAGTTCATTCGTCAGGCCAATCAGACAAGAGCCTCCAAAACTAGGAAGGATCCTTCTAGCCTCCAGATAACCCGCAAACTCGAAGATTCCTCCAACCACAATGCATTTATTTATTTATTTATTTATTTATTTATTTATTTATTTATTTATTTATATTGTTAATTAAATCTTTTACATTTTGTATTCCCCTTGGGTAATCCACCACCAATTCACCCGTGACCCATCACCGTGGTCCCTTTTGTCCTTTTCTACTCCATTTTGTGCCCTTATCCTTCCCCTCCCTTGCTGAGTGTCTCTCTCTTATTTGGTTACCCTATATTCCTGTTATAAGTGAAACCATTTGATATTTTTCTCTTTCTTTCTGGCTTATTTCACTGAGAATGATCCCTTCTAGTTCCATCCATGTCATTGCAAATTGCATGTGTTTATCTTTTTTGAATGCTGAATAGTATTCCATTGTGTATATGTACCACATCTTCTTGATCCAATCATCATCTATTTTGGACATCTGGGTTGTTTCCATACCTTAGCTATTCTAAACAGTGCCGCAATGAACATACTGGCGCATGTATCCTTTTGGATTAGTGCCTTTGTGTCCTTTGGGTAGATTCCCAAAAGTGGTATTGCTGGGTCGTATGGAAGCTCCATTTTTAGCAGTTTGAGGAAGTGCCATACAGCTTTTCATAGAAGTTGGACCAGTTTGCATTCCCACCAGCAGTGTAGAAGAGTTCCTTTTTCTCCACATCCACGCCAGCATTTGTTGTTGCCTGTATTTTTAATGTGCGCCATTCTCACAGTGACCACAATTCATTTAAAAAGATAAGCAGAAAAAGACATGTGCTGCCCCTTCTGTGCCCAGTTCCTAGCTTTCTTAGGATGGTTGCCATCTCTCCCTCTCCCTGTTCACTTACCACATCAAGCCACCAACCTCAGGCATAGTTATCTGTGGTCAGTGAACCGTCACCAACAGTCAACTAGTGAAATTTCCTGTGAAATATATATATTTTTTCTAGTAGTATTTAGGAGAGAAGTTAACCAAATGTCTTTATTCCACCACGTTATGGGTGAAGTATCCCCAAAATGAAATGAATTGTTCATCCAGTTAGTAGCATAAGTATAAAAAGAGCCAGTATTTCAAGTGACTATAAGATAGTCAATCTGGCGATGCATCCCTAGGTATGTATCCTAAAAACAAACAAAATATATTCTAGTACATTTTTAACTTTTTAATAATCAAATTTTTACTGATTGTATTGGTGTTGCTGCATTCTTTATATTCTGTAGCTATAATATATTGTATTGGGGGCCTCCCTGGTGGCACAAGGGGTTAGGTCTCAGCACTATGAAGCTGTCAGCAGCCACTGCATCACAAGTTTGAGTCCCCACCAGGGAGCTAACCCGCCTATGGCACAGCAGACCTCTCCTATGTCATCTGCTGCTCCCCTCAGCAGTGTATTTCAGTGGATCCACTTGTTCTGCTCCCCACTCTGTCTTTGGTGAGTCCTCTCAACCCTGCCCCCCACCCCCGACACATACACCTCTGGCCTACATCCCAGCTCTTGTATGCATAAAAAAATAAATCTTTTTTTAAAAATAATATATTAGAAAAAATCAAATAAATGATTCTGTGGAAGTTGTTAGTAATTAAGATTTTCACCATGAGAAAAAATAAAGTATTAAGTTAAAACTCTATAATCCTAAAATTTCAATTAGAAATACAAATACGAAATAATAATAGTATTTTAAAATATATGCATATGTACAAACATGTCATAGTTCTCTCCATTAAAGTGAATTAATAACAATAACCAAAATAGCAAAGATCAGCCCTAGTGACCAAGTGGTATAGTTATGGATACTATTTTGCTCTAAAAGAAACCAGAGTTGCTTGGATAAATAGTTGATTCTAGTTTAGGGCAAGGTGATCCTAAAATATCTCATAATGCCAACATGAGCCTAAATATCAAAAGAAGTCAAAAGCCAAATTGAAGGTTCTTTAACTGGACTAAGATGGATCAATCTAAGATTCAAAGAAATATTAACTACAGTGGGTTGAAACTTGTCAAAAATGTTTAAATTCACTCATAATGATACTTTAAAATTTTCATTTGGAAGATGCTGGGAGATCAACTTGTTTTTTTTTAAAAAAACAATAAGGGTAAAATTAATTCAAGTACTTATCTTTCCTCGTATATTTTAAAGTGTACTTTGGGGCAATAGGAGAAAAATATTGACAGTACTTTAGATAATAATTGAACAAAGAGTGCTAAAATATCACTACACTTGCAAACCTTAATGAAATAATGGATCTAGATCTCAACAATGAGCACTAATGATTGTTGATGTCACAGAGAGCCAACCAGACAATAAGAGTCTCCGGATGGAAAAAACTATCAGTTAGGAAGCATTGCCACAAAAATATGGAACCTGAGCAGTGAAACCTCTAGCTGTCACTGTGCAAGAAAGAGAAATGTGTTAAACTATATACTACAAGAAAGAGAAATGTGTTAAACTAATGTGTTCTGCAATCAGAACATTTTAGAATATGGGAAACTGAAAATTGATTTCCTTAAGAAATCAATTATAATGAAAAAGGAAAGAGAGAGGAAGGGGAAATCTGTAAATAGAAACTTAGGAGACATATCAATCAATTGCAATGTGTGGATCTTCTCTGGATCTTAATTCATGCAAACCAACTGTAAAAAAAAATATGAACCAGACAAGTTTGAATACCATTTGAATAATATAACACTAAATTATTGTCTATGTTTTTAGGTTTAATAATAATAATCAGGTTGTATCTGAAAGCAGTTGTTATGCTTTAAGGATGCATAGGAATATGTTTTTGGATCAATGAATATCAAAAATGTCATGTTTTGCATCAATAAAAATATGCTTGACTCAAAATAATCTAGTTAGGGAGAGGAGTATTAAGTAGACCAAGGTTGACCGAGAGTCGATAATTGTTCAAATTAAGTGGTAAAACTTGAGGTTTTACATTATTCTCTATACTTTTGTATATGTTTGAAATGTAACATCCTGAAGATAGTTTAAAAGTAAGTTTTTTTTTCGTTCCACCTTTATCTCAACTAATCCATCTAGAATGACCAAATTAGATTAACTTTTCAGGTTACCAGACTATTTGAAAATGAGCTCTAAGCCTAAAGACTAAATCAGACTGTAAGTGTGACACATTCCCCTTGATGTTGTTGTATATCACTTGTCAATGAATTTTAATAAACACTAGGTGGCTTTATACTAAATGATAAATGATTGCTTAATACTAAAGTGGCAAAAGAGAAAATGGATGATCCCACTAACGTGAAAAATGTTATCTACTAATGCCATGTCAGGGTGACATCACCTTCGAAATTATCCCATTTCTTAATAGATGAAAATATTTTTCATTTTAAAATTATAATTTTCCTGTGCATTGCAAGTTCACCTAAACATAATTTATTAAAACTTCTATTTACATATTAAAGTTCATTCTTGGGGATTTTTTCCCATCTTTCAGTTTATTTTAAGCTGCACACTGCCAGGAAGAAGCTGAAATTGAACTTTGCATAGTTAAATAGGAAGTAGAATTTTACATTCTTCAAACTGGATTGTCATAAAGTATTCCATCTGCTACAAATTAATGTGAAGTAGCCTTGAGCCTTTTCTCTAATATCTGCATATTGCATCTAGTTTCTCATTCTCATGTCATTAACTGGTCCCAAACCTTCTTTTAGGTCTCTCACTGTTCCTGTCAGATGATTTTTTTTTTATTAACCAAAATAATGTATCATTCTATTTTTATAGCATGTGACTAATTTAGGGAATCACTGAGGTTTTAATTAATGGATTATGATGAAAGCATTCAGTTTCAAAATCCTTTATTTTGGACAGGAAGTAAGCTTAGTACCTAGTGAAGACAATAGAATGAAGAGAGAATTTGGATGCCTGAATACCCTTGTGCCACGATGCATTGTCCCACTCAGTTCATCTTTCTACACATCAGTTTCACTCAATCTTTTATTGAATGGCTATTTATGCACCTACTAAGTGATGAAGCTAGGAATACAACTGCAAGCGCAGTATCATAACCCCAATGTGGTGCTGAATTGAGACTGGGAAGATGTTTATAAGTGAAGATTGGGGAGAGGTGTGTTTTGAGCAAAGATAACAGATTAAGTGGCACTGGGGAAAGGAACTGGTGGAAATGGAGACGCATGATTTAGAATGAACAGAGAAAATAAGGCAATAAAGAGGGGCACCTACTAAATGATAGAATTCAACAAATGGCTCATTGGACCCTTCCCGTTCATTGGCTAGCAGGATCTTGGCTTTACCATTTTTTGTTCCTGTGATCATATGCAATGTCTTACCTTCAGACTGCAGTGCTCCTTTATCTAGAATATTGGGTCTACCTACCTCAAGATTGTTCTGGGGCTTAAATATGTTAAAACATTTAAAGCTTTTTGGTATACATCACACGTTCTATATATAAATGGTTATGACTAACACTAACTTGCATTTTGCTTTTAAAGAAACTACTGCATTTTTTTCTCTTATTCCAATAAAAATCTGAGAAGACATTTATGACAGTAATTATTATTCCTGTTGTTCAAATGGAAAAACTTAAATTCATGAATGGAATAAGCTGGTCTCCTGGCTTCCTATTCAGCTTTCTTTTCCCATCACACACTACTATTTTAGCTTCCCATTAAACAAATAAGGGGATCTTAATGTGGGCTGGGATGTGTACAGATTTTGTTTATCTTAGAGCTCAAGATTTCAGGTTTTCCTCTGGGTTTCTTTTTCTATTATCCTAATAGGTCAATCTTATACAGAAGCTCTTCCTCACATGCTGAGCCTTCTTTTTGTAGTGTTACGGTTATGAATGCCCTGTCAGTCAATAACTGTTAGAATGAAGTGTTTTTAATCATTTTTATGTGGGTCAGTCCCTTCTCTGTCATTCTTCCTTGACTTGGAATTTGTGAGTCCAACTTTTTTTTACAAGCAATTCCTCAAGAAGTCAGTAAAGTGTCCACTAGAAATCACCTCACTGGATCATATACCTAAAAACAAAAAGCTTTTGTTTGAATTCATTGTCCCTTTAAAATTCAGTAGAGTCCTAGCCTAATTTTTATTTAAATTGTAGATAGTCAGTAAAAACCTAGAAGCTACACAATTGTATGTAGTAGGAAGTAGAGGAAAAGAGGAAGAAAGGCACTAGGGGAACATTGCAGCAGTCATCCCAAATTGTTGACACTCTAGAGCTGACCTTTCTATTTAAAAATGATTAGTCCCACCCATGAGCTGCTGACCAGGTGTGTGAATACAATGACTCTAACTTAATTAACTTCCAGGCAAAGTTCTAGTTGATTCAGGAAGTGGAACAAAGTATTTTCTTCCTGACAGGACCTTGGAGGGACATTCAATTTATTAGGTTCCACAACTCTATTAAGGAAATAGTTCTTCTGCTATTCATCTAAAATTTGATCAGGTGTTAGATTTCTACTACAGCTAGTACAGAAGCTGTAGTATAGAAGATATTTCCTAAATGTTGGATAACCACTTTAAGTGTCTTAATAAGTATAACAATCAATTTTATTGACGTTGTCACTCCTTCACGTCTCACCACATTCACAAAACTTTTCTTGATTCCCCCCACCCCAGTCAGAGGGATTCTTTCCTAGAACTCACCCAGTACCACCCCTTGAGCCTGTAATTCATAACCTACTATACTGCCCTTGAGTTGTGGTTGTTTGTACCCATTTCACAGAGTCTTCTAGACTATACACACTTTCAGAACTAAGCCTTGGTTATCTCATCTCCCTATAGTACTTACCATAGCTCTGTGCACCTGGTAGGTAGAAATCTAGGAAATGCAGTAGAAATGAATTCTCTTACCTCAAACCAAAAGTGCCTTATCTACCAGAAATATGGTGTAAGAAGACTTTGAAAAACAACATTAACAATGATACAATACATTTCAAATTTTAAATCTCAGACTCCTAAGCTTTTAATACAAACCATAAATTTAGGCATCAAATTGTTCTTGCTGCAAAAGAAAAAGAGCAAATGAAGTTTCGGGATGTATGCTGATGATTTAGATTATGTTTATGATGGGAGAAATCTGTCTCTTAAGAGATTCAGAGTGCTACATGCTGCATAATCATTACCACTCCTAACAGGCTGTCAAAGGTCTTATTTTAAGCATGTTTCCCTGAAAATTATCTCTGGCCATTTGCCTTGAATAGCTATATTTCAAAAGTGATTTTTTTGAAAAAAGGAAAGACAAAAGCAAGCAGGAATAAATAATAATGAAAGATATCTCAGTGGCAAAGATTCGCAAAATATGCACCGTGGCATAACAAGCACTTTATTTTGTGGAAATACTGTCTAGTTCTGTGGATCTAAGAATGACTTCTATAATAAAGTCAAAGTCGGATATTATCAATAGCTATGCTACAAGTCAACCAACACACCTGCATTGCTTCTGAGGCAGCTGCCATTGTAGAGTAGATGCCCTGGGTCTGCACTACCCATGGTTCTCCACAAAGGTCACAAGGTGACAAAGAGTGAGAGCAAGCCTGGATAGAGCTGCCACCACGGTGCTTCACCAAACACGCCAAACTCATGCGAGACTTGATCCAGGAGGTGTATAGCTTTGCCTCCAATGAATGGTGCATCATGTAGTTGTTCAAGGTCTCCAAGAACAAGCGGGCCCTCAAGTTCATGAAGAAAAAGGTGGGGATGCTCATCTGCGCCAAGAGCAAGAGAGAGGAGTTGAACAACTTTCTGGCTGCCAATGAGGAAGATGACACCAAGGAAGAATGAACTGTCCCCCATATACATAAATAGACTCTTCAGAAAAAAACAAACCTGGATGTTCTTTTATTTCTTAGACATTACAGATATGCACATAATAAAAGACTTACATAAAATGTCCACTAAAATATTTAAAAACTGGTGTATGTGTATGATATTTAGTCTTTCTTTGAGGTAAGGAATGAGAATGAAACCTTTCCTTGGCTTTCCTGTTCACTCATTGCACCCTGACTAGGAGTCAAACCCTGGCCGTGACAAACATATTCATTCTCTGTAAACCCTAACTCTGTGGTTCATTTGCCTCATTGTCCTTATGCTGTTTGTATCTCCATTGTTTTCACTAGAGAATTTCTCATAAAAATCTGTGATGACAATGCTCTCCTTTTCTTACTAAAACTAGAACCAAATGACTAATTGTTTGATTTATATTTGATAGCTGCTTTCAAATTTGTATGAATTCCAGTAACTCTTTCTCCATAGGAAATGACATCATTTTTATCTAATGCATGATATCGACTTTTGTAACAGTTTATGTTTTCCTTTTTGTTTTGGCTTCCTGGATGCTCAGAGTCAAACTTGTAGCCCAATTTAGTAAACTGAAAGGACCTTATGCCATGCATTACTCACAATGTTTTTCAACATGTCTTATCTTGCTAATATACCTGTATTTTCTCTAGCACTTATCTTGTTACTGTCTTAATTTGTGTTGCTTTTAAACCGTATCAAAAATCTTTGTGGAATGAAACATCAATAATTCAGTTCAGAAAGTCAGTTTCTTAGGAGGGGATAACTAAAACAGGAGATTGATGTCTCTTTAGAAAATTACATCTTCCTAATAATTATCATACTTGATAATTATCTTCTAGTTATTTGCCTCTAATCTCACCACACTCTAATCCATCTATCATCTTGAAATTGTCTCTCTTAAGCACAGATCAGGGCATATTACTTTCCTGCTCACACCATTAGACTTAGATGGCACACTCTACACAATAAAGTTCAACTTTCTCAGGAGAGCTTTCAAACTCCTTCACAAGTATCATTGCTTAACGTGTCCAGCCTTATCTCCCAGGCACCTCCAATGTATCCTGCACTCAGTAACAACTATACAATGTATTTCTGGATAAGCCCTGCCATTAATTCCCCACCATCCTTTTCCCCCCTCCCATCATTACAAAGCACATGATATCTCATATTTCTCTTCTCCTTTTTCTTTGATTCTTCAGTTGAGGTAAAATTAGACCTTGATTCCATGGTTGCTCCTCCACAGTGTGCTGTCCACCCTCCCCCTCCCCCTTTGTAAATCCAAATACTACAGATTTCTAAGTTTGTTATTGGATTGTTTTTCATTGACCTGTTATTTTCTTTCTTTATAACCCATAGATCAGTGTAACCATGTGATTTTTATCTTTCTCTTTCTGACTAATTTCATTCAGCATTATCTCTTCCAGTTCCACTCATGTTGCCACAAATGGCAAGAGTTCATCTTCTTTTGTTGCTGAGTAGTATTGTGTTGTGTTTATATACAGTATCTTCCTAATCCACTCCTCTTTTCTTGGGCACTTAAGTGGTTTGCACAACTTGTCTATTTTAAATATCTATAAGTAGCTACTTATAAATAGATATATTATAAATATGCAAATTATACTATAATAGACATAAATATAATATAAATAGATGTTTAAAATATTTTAACTATTTTGAGAAGCTGTCATACTGTTTTCCGTAGGTTCTTAACCAGTCTACATTCCACCTATAGTGTAGGGTTCCTTTTTCTTTGTATCCTTGCCAACCCTTCTTATTCCTGGTATTTTAGAGATGGGCCATTTGAGGGAATGAAGTGTTATCTCATTGTGGTTTTGATTTGTATTTCCCTGATGACTAGTGATGCTGAACACTTTTCAAGTGCCTGTAAGCCATTTGTATGTCTTCTTTGGCAGTGTCTATTTAGCTCTGACCATTTTTTGATTGGATTTTTTGATTCCTTTTTGTTGAGTTGTATGAGTTCTTTATAGACTTGGATATTACTCCTTGTAAATATTTTCTCCCATTCATTAGGATGTCTTTTCATTTTAATGATAGCAGAAGCTTTTTTGCTTCATATGGTCCCCTTTGTTTATTTTTGCTTTTGTTTTCCTTGCCCCTGCAGTAGAGTCTCCAAATACATGACTGAAGTCAAAATCATGAAGTGTTTTGCGTATGTTATATTCTTCATGTTTTATGGCTTCTGGTCTTACATTCAAGTCTTTAATCCATTTTGAGTTAACTTTTGTGTATGGTATAGCGAGTAGTCATGTCAGCCTGTGGCTAACCAGTTTCCCTAACACCACTTGTTGAGAATTTCCTTTCTCTATTGTATACCCTTGGCTCCTTTGTTATAGATTAACTGCCTGTATAAATTTAGGTTTATTTTTGGCTTCTTAATTCTATTCTTTTGGTCTATGTGTCTTTTTTATTTTTTTAAATAACAATACCATGCTGTTTTCATTACCATGGACTTGTAGAATAGTTTAAAGTCTGAAAGTGTGATACTTGCAATCCTCTTCTTTTTTTGTCAAAAATCACTTTGGCTATTTAGGATCTTTTGTGGTTCTACTTGGTTATGATGTGTGAATATTTTAGTGTACTGTTAAACTTGGTTTGTTAAAATTGTATTGAGGATTTTTACATCTTTGCTAATCTGCTATATTGGTCTGTAGTTTTCTGGCCTGATTTTGTTATCAGGATAATGTTAACCACATAAAATGTGTTTAGAAGCATACCCTTTTTCTCAATTTTTATAAGAATAGATATCAGTTCCTTTTTAAAGGTGTGGTAGAACTCACTGGTGAAACCATCTGATCCTGGGCTTTTGCTTTTTGGGAGATCATTAAATGCCATTTACTTTTTCTTGCTTGTAATCAGTCCATTCAGGTTTTCTATTTCTTCCTGTTTCATCCTTGGAAGATTTTGTCCATTTCTTCTAGATTTTCCAATTTGTTGGCATAAAAATGTTCATAGTAGTCTCTTATGATCCTCTGTATTCCTGGGGTGTCTGTTGTAATTCTCATTCATTTCTGATTTTATTTATTAGCGTTTTCTCCCTTTTTTCTTTGTGACTTTATCTAGAGTATTGTAGACTTCTTTCATTCTTTTCTTTTGGTTTCATTGATCTTTTGAAATATCTATTTTACTCCTATTTCATTTATTTCTGCTCTAATTTTTATTATTTCCTTCCTTCCTTGGCCATTGGTTTCATTTTTTCCATCTTTTTCTACATCCTTAAGGTATACCTAGGTTATTTATTTCAGCCCTTGCTCATTTCTTGATTTTGATCTTTATTGTTATATACTCTCCTCCTAAAACTTCTTTCACATTGTCCCAGAGGTTCTGCTAGGTCATGTCTTCATTTTGGTTTACTATCCAGCCTTTTAAACTTTATTGTTTCCTTATTATTTCAACAGTTATTCATTAGTGTGTTGTTCAGTCTCCACATAGTAGAGATTTTTCCAGCTTTCTTTTTGTGATTGATTTATAGTTTGATACCATTGTGATCAGAGAAGATATTTGATATTATTTCAATCTTCATCAATTTACTGATGCTTGTTTGTGACCCAACATATAGTCTATCCTGGAGAATATAAAGCAGGCATATTCTCTGATACGCTCTCTGCGAGAGATAGGGGGTCTATAAACTCTCTCTGTGATTATAAGGCAGACTTACAATTAATAAGTAATCAATAGAGCACAATGAAAATAGTGTTGAATGACACTCAGAGCTATTCATACAAACCAATGTCATTTCCTCCTTCTTAACAAGGACACTCATTTCTGGAGGTGCTGTGACCACCATACTGTGACGAAGCCCAGGTCACAGGGGGAGATTAGTGTAGGTGCCCCAGTCAGGGGTCCTATCCAACAGGCAGCATCAAATACTTAAGTATTTACCAGATACTTAAGTATATTTCCACAGGATTCTAGCCCTAGGTCAAGTTGTCACTGCTGACCTGAGTCTTTATTATTCATCAGCAAGCCATTTTCCCTGTGCTCTGTCTAAATGTTTAACCCATAACAAAACAGTTATTTTAAGCTTCCAAGTGCTGGGGTTATTTGTTGTAAAGCAACAGTAACTGGATCAGTAGGATCTCAGAGGATTATTTTTGAGGATTATATGAGACATATACATAAAGCAAGAAGCATGGTGTTTGGCAAAATAAACACTCAGTTAATAGAATTTCTCAGGGGCCAATTTTACTTATTTGGCTTTACTCAAAATATTCAGCATAGTGCTCAGATTTACATAGTACTCAGATTTAAAATATACTTGTTGCCTTGAGTGATTAGACTTGAGGACAGAAAGGGGGAAATAACAGAGAAATCCTAACCCCATTTTCTTGACCCGAGAGCAATTTTTTTTAATGCTATTAAAAGATACTGAATTCTTCCTGTTGCAGTCTATCAAATTCTAAAATTTGTCTTGGTGAGAAGTCAGATTGCGCAATTCATTTAATTCCTTCTCTTCCCAGCTAAGTCTGAGATAACAAAATTGTAAGTACTTGAAGTCAGTGAAAAGTAGTTAATTTAGAAAATAAGGGATCCTGCCTCACAAATGTTGGTAATATAGTGCAGTAATTCACCACCTTCGTCCCAACCTCCGCTGAAACTCTGAAGTGAGTTGTACTCCCCTCTCGTCTACTGTTTACTCTAAAAGCATCTTCACAATATAGCCTTGTCACTGTTATCTTCTATTCAGTATTCTAATTTACTATACCTCATTGTGTAGTGGCAAACACTACAGGAAATTTTGTAATGAAAATACTGAAAGTTTTTTTTCTAGTGAGAAACCCCACCTAGAATTTTGGAATATATGGATCACAAATAAGAAATATTTTGAGTCTTAAAATCACATTGGAATTAAAACAGTTCCTAATTTCTCACCTACTTAGTTATAGTTGGTGTGAGAGACAATACATAGGAACTAGTGAGTCTTGCCTGGCTCCTAAGCTGTGGAGTCTTATTCCTCCCATTGGTGAGGTCAAGTGACTACTGTAGGCACCTTACTTACTTTAGAAGGAACCTGAAGAGTTCACTTAACCAATAACAGTATTTTGGTGTCTGTGTTCCATGTCTAATAAATAGTCTTTACGTTGTTTCTCAATTGGAAAACTGCCTAGAATCTTAGCTTTTCTTGGAAAAAGATTCTGCCTTGCTTCTCTAATCAACTGCACAAAAAGTCTAGTCTTCATCTTAAAGGTCTGTGCAGTGATTGGAGGCCTTGCTAGGTGTGGATAGACTTCTCATCCTCCCACACCTCCCCCCAAATCCAAATTAGTCTTTTGAGGCACTCTATCCCAACCGATAGCTTAGACCTCCCCACCTAATAAGTTGCCGGCTGCTAGGTTGATGCCCCCACTGAAAACTCTATTCTGCCTCTTTCTATAATTGTCCCAGAATCTTCTCCATCCAGTGGATGAACTTAGTTCTGTTCTGGTTAAGCAAGCTATATGAAATGAAATGATAACAATGTGAAGATAAAAATCTTGGTTTTTTCCATTGGTTATATTTTATAGTTTTAATGTGACAAATTAAAAATGTAAAATCCTTTGCTTCTTGAACTACTCCTTTGAGAAGCAGGAAGAAATTTCAAAATATTTGTAAGATGACGTGAAAGGACATAGATTTCAGCCATGTGAATAATGATTTCCCTGCTAAGAAAAGGGCAAATAGTAAATAATATCATTACATTTTATAGTAAAGATACCTCCCCAAAGTGTCTTTTTAATTTATCTTTAAAAGACTGTCCAAAAATTCTCCGGTTCTAGGGCAAGCCTTTTAATAGAGCCAAAAATAGCCCCCAAAAGAAGATGATAAAAGATTAAGATTGCTTTTTATCCAAAGACTGATCTCAAGCTTGTTTTTATTTCAAGACTTGCTCTCTGAGGAGAGAGGGTAGGAAAGAAGGCAAAATGTTAAGGTCCATAGTCGTTTTCCTCTGGGAGAAACTCTGGGAGATAATGAGACAGAAATGCTTGACAGGTCTCCCCAAGGATAAGGCCAACAAGCTGCTTCAAGTGGCAGCTCCAAAAGTACAACTGTAAGTTTCTTAGCTTTCTCATCCATTAAAATTCTAGAGAAAGGAGAGTAAATTTTTAAGTAGGCAATTCTAACTGCCTGTTATATGTGACTCTGATAAAATGACAAGAAGTGGATTATATGACAAGAATACTTGAATAACCAGGGCAGCTTTTCTGGTAGGTGGGTATTATTTTGAGTTGCTTGCAACTTTTTTGTTTTTAAATAATTACACTTTTACGCATAAAACATACTATTGAAATTGTTAACAAGGACACTACCAATGTTTTTTCATAAAGATAGCTCTCTGCTGTTCTATTCTGTGGTCCTTCCATGCCTTATGGAATATGTGTAAAAGATGCATATTATGAGAAAGCATTGGTACTGGCTGAGTGATGATCAAATGAAAATGGGAAGAAAATCTCTGACCATTGTAAGGTAAGTAGGGAGAAGGTAGAGAAAAGTGGTTACCACCAGTGAAAGTGATTGGGATTATGGGAGATAATTTCCATGGATGGTTGCCAAAAATTCCTCCCATCCCTACACGTGCATACCTCTCCTTTCATTAAGATGTAAAATTTATTTTCCTCCTGCTTGAATTTTGGATGGCCTAATGACTTTATTCGACCAAAAGAAAGCAGTGGAAGTAACGGAATTTCACTTCACTGGGACTCATTTATCAAGGCTTTATATCTTCTCTTTTTTACCTTCTTAGAAGCCAGTTACTATGTAAAAAAGGTCAGGCTAGACTAAACCATGATGACAAACCATATGGAGAAGAGACCCTTTCATTGACCTCAGCTATATGATCTACTTGTTCCGGTATAATTCTACCCATGGCAAGTTCAGTAGCACAGTCAAGGCTGAAAATGGGAAGTTTACCATCAACAGAAAGTCCATCTCCATCTTCCAGGAGCAAGATCCTGCCAATATCAAATGGGTTAATGCTGGCACCAAATATGTTGTGGAGTCCACTGCTGTCTTCACTACCATGGAAAAGGAAGAGACTTACTTCAAGGGAGGGGACAAAGTGGTCACCATTTCTGCCCCTTCTGCTGATGCCCCCATGTTTGTGATGGACATAAACCATGAGAAGTACAACCCCTCCCTCAAAATTGTCAGTGATACCTCCTGCACCACCAACTGCTTGCACCACCCACCACCACTTCCCCCCACTGTTCCCCACCAAGATCATCCATGAAAACTTTGGCACCATGTTTAATAGAGTAATGCTACCTACAAGGCATACCCTCCCTAATGTAAACTCCATCTTGAAAAACCTTGGTACTCTTGCAAGTTAGCCAGACATCATCAGCCAATACCCCCTAAAGGGGATTCTAAGATATTGAACTTTAAAATGATAATTATAGCTAATACTTAATTATTAGCTGTACCTTTGTTAAGCACTTTGTATAGTTAATCCCCATAATGACCATATGACTTAAATATTAATTTCCCCATTTTTCTGATGAAGGAAAGGAAACGCAAACAAGTAATATAAAATTGCTAGTAGCTGGCAGAGGTGGGATTTGGATCTAGCAAGTCTGGCTCACAGTGTGTGCTCTTAACCACATCCCTTTTAGATAAAGTGGGGAAGAAATTGGAGCTTCTTGATTCCTAGAAGTTTCCCGAGCCCTATGTAAGATTGCCCCTACTATCACACCACTCCTGCTCAATGTCTACACAATTATAGAACAAAGACGCAGACAATCAAGGGTAATGGGTGATCCATTCTGCAGAGAAGTCATACCTCTCCCTGTCTGACAAAACTCTCCTAGTCAGACCTTTCAGAAATAAAGAATAAAGTCACCTTGAAAGATGATAATGGTCTCTAACTAGATGAAATGTGTGAGAAAAAATTTTAAACAATGGCCCTTAACATGGCATTCATGAAACTTGCATGGAAAAAAAATTGTCCTTTCATTTTCACTATCCTCTAACTTAAATATATTTTCACCAGGTATGAATGTCCATGAAATGTCACCAATACAATAGTACTAGCAATACCTGTGATTTTGTGACCTAATACAGTATACCCTATTTTCTTATTACAACAATTTGCAGATATCTCAAAAGATCTCTTCACTAGTTATTACTTTTAAATTCTGTTATAAAAGGGAGAATCCTATATTGTGTGGTAAAATAATGATACATCATTGATAAAAAAATAAATACTTTTATAAGACTACTAAACCTCATCTAAGATGTTGATAACAAAGCACCTATCTTGTGAAACTGTAAATTTATTTTTTAATAGCTTGTTAGTCCATTGGTGTCCTCTGTAATCTTACGTATTTAATGCATTTTAAAACATTCTGAAAAGAGGTCCACAAGCATAAAAGGATTAATATTCCTGCTTAAAAGTAAGTTCTCATTTTCCATACCCTTTCACTCCCTTCAAACAACCTTTGGGCACCTGCCCCTTGGCTGTTGGTCTCATTCATTTCACAGCAAGCAGTTCCTATTTTCCATCTTGAAGGTCAGCTATAGGCCCCCTCAGGGGGTCCAGAAAGAACCTAATAAAATTAGGGTCTCCCAAAAAAGTTCTAGAACCTGATATTTAGAAATCAAACCAAAATATGGATTTCTTTTCACCTTCTTTGTCTTTAAGACAAAGATATTTTTGTATCAGCATGGAAGCTAGATGTCAGAAGTCAGAATGTCCATGGGCCATGTGCTATCGGAGAGCCTTCTTTGTCTCTTCTGGCTTCTGGTGTTTGCTGGCAGTTCTCAGCAGTCCTTGCCTAATAACTGCATCACCCTGGTCACACAGTCATTTTCTCCTTTGTGACTTCAAATTGGCTTCCCTTTGTACATGCCAGAATTTACAGGTCTCCTCTCCTTACAAAGACACCAGTTCTATTTGATTAAGGGCTAATCCTACTTGGGTATGAGCTCATCTTAATTTAGTTAATTTGCATTAAGTCTATTTCTAAGGTCACAGTCTGAGTTTAGGGTTTCAGTGTATCTTTTCATGAGATTTTATTTGGGGGGTAGTTTTAGGTTCAAAGAAAAAAATGAGAGAAGGATACAGAGTTTCCCATTATTCTCTCTCTCTCTCTCTCTCTCTCTCTCTCTCTCTCTCTCTCTCTCTCTCTCTCTCTCTCTCTCTCACACACACACACACACACACACACACACACACACACACACTCTCTCTCTCTCTCTCTCTCTCTCTCTCTCTCTCTCTCTCTCACTCACTCATTAATGCATTATCAACATCCTACCACCAGAGTGGTGCAAGTGCTACATTTATGAACCTATAATAACACTAGTTACCCAGAATCCATGGCTACTCAATGTTCCCCAGACTTTTATTTTGACCACACAATGTTTTCCACCTTGAATCCTCAATACCATTGAGTAAACAATTGCCAGGATTAAATTCCCTCTGCTTTCAGTTTCCCTTGAAAGCTGCTAAGAATGTTAGGAGGTCCAGAGTGCACCAGCTGGTTCACTTAGAGGTATTGGCTTGATGCAGGAAACAACTGGGCCCCGGTCTGTTCTGGCTCCTGACTCACCTCTGAGTGCAGTTCGCATTTGCAACTGTGATCCACAAAGGCATTTTGGTCCTTGGTTGGGTGAAGTCATTTGGATCTGAATGTTGCTTTTAATGACTTCTAATTTTGCTCATAAAAATTTTAATCACCAAAATCCTCATTTTTACTACCAAATTGGGAATTTTATTAGAAAATCACTTGATCCAGTCACTGAGGTGATTTCAAAGAGCCCCTTCCATCTGGCCAGTTCTCCCGCTCTTGTTCCTGCCAAAGCATGACATGGCCCCACTCTTCAATTTGGAATGCAGACGTTGGCCTCTTCCATGTTTAGTGCACATTCGGTTCACTTCATCCCTTTGTAAGAGGGTGGTCCTCAGGAAAGGAGAGTGTGCAGGTTTGGGGGTTCTAGGGGTGCCTCTCTCCCTGCCTTGTAACACCTTGACTCACCCTTTTGTATTCTGTATGAATATCGGTTCTTTAAGAGCAGATGTAGATTTTTCTAAGGTCAATATCATGCCGTAGATATCTATATGCTCCCTACATATTTCGGTAAAATGATTTGTGAGGTAGCGGGAGGGAGGCAGAAGAGAGAAGAGGGAGAAAAGAAAGGTAGGAAGAGAGGGAGGGAGGGGGCACAGGCAAGGGGAGGGAGGAAAACTAATAAAAGACTTTATGTTAGTACTAAAAACTAACTTGACATTTGCTCAAAATAGTGCTTGTGTTCTGTTGATGCCCCCAAATAGTTTACATATTATAATGAAAATACATTTTTTCAAGAGTTCCTAAAACAACTGAAAGAAGATGGATGAGATACAATGTCTGCTGTGCTTTCATTAAAGAAACCCTCATTCAATTCATTTCAGCCTTCTGTTATCTTTCTGTCTCCCAAGCAAGTAAATTACACACTAATTATAAATTATATTGAAAGCTTTACTGAGTACTCTTGATAAGCAGGATGTTGAAATGCATGTTTTTAAAATCAGATAGCAATGTTTAAAAATAATTAATATGTGCTATATTGATTTTAGTAGAACTTTTTTTGTCCATTCACACTAAAAATGAAACATTGAACATATTAAAATGAAAATAACCCTAAAATATTAGAGGTGGTTCTAGCCTGTGGTAGAGAAGAGATCTTTTTTCTTCCTTTTCAGCATTCACTCGCTTTTTAGTGGGAGAACATTAAATTCATTTTTTTTCAATAATAAAATAAGGATGCTTTCTAGTCAGAGTTATCTTCCCTTCTCAAATCATTTCGTAAAGTACCTGGCAGTTTTGACAGAAATAATACCAAATCCCCATCACAATTCTTCAGACACTGAAAATAAAGTGAAGCTAAACTGCACCAGCTGTGAAATTGTTTTTGTTTATGTGTGTCTACAGCTGCTGCTTTTTCCTTACATTCACTCTCTCACAGGGCATAAGTTTTACTATGCCACTACATATTTTCAGGCCTATTTTTATTCTTACTTTTAAATCTCCTACTCCTATCCAAACAGACATAATAATGAGTATTATCTCATTTTTTATTTTGAGTTTATTCGAACGCTAGTATTAAAGCCCTCAGAAAGGTCCTGTGTACCAGAGAAAATTCTCCTGACCTGACCCTCTCGCCTCCTTGCTTCCTTGCATCCTGTGGCAGAGATAATGAGGGACACAGAACTTCACCCTTCCTGACCCCAACATTTGCAGCCTTGTTGCCACCACTGACCTTAAGACCACAATATTAATCCCATTTTACCCTTTTTCGCATGTTCAATCCACAAGCAGCTCCAGGACCCCAGGTCATGTCTTATATCCTACCTCCTGCTAATCCTAGAGTCCTGCATATCCTTTTTTCTTCTCCTTTCTACTCCTCTCTATCTCCTAAAATTGCTTCCACTATACTCCTTGGGGTCATGATCCATTCATTAGCAGAATCTACTGAATTTCACTCTCTCTCTCTAAATTCAGTCCAGTAAGCAAATATTACTAAAAAATCCCTATGTGCTATTCAGAATCACCTGAGAAAGACTACAGAGTTTATGGGGAAGGTATACAGGGCACATCATTTAAAAATGACACCAATGACATATTAAGGAACAAAAATAAAGAGTTTTATAGACATTTAAATGTTTGAAAATACAAAAATATTAAAGTAAATGTAGCAATTTACCTTGAAAAACCAAGTGTGGCCGTGAAAGTGGCTTTTGGAAGGATTTCAGTTTTTGAGTTATAATGAAGTCATAGAAGAACTGCTAAAATAAAAGGGAAATTTATAATACTAGATGTGGGTCAGTGTGGCTCATGACACATGCAGTAAACTGAGGCAGCCAGCAGGTGTTTTAGATGAGCACATTTTATGCTGCCTAAAGCACTCCAGTGATTCTGGTGCAGCCGTCTGTGTTTCAGCTGTTTTTTTCTCACAGCTGAAATCACATGTAAGTAAACACAAAATTAACCTTATGCTCAAATCGTGCCCTACTATATTGACTGTGCTAAAACAAATTAAGATTTCAAAACAAGTGTAAGAGCAGCACTGGCTGTAATCATTCACTGGTTCAGACCAAAAACCTGACTTCCATAGAGGATGCATCATCTTCCAAAGTCCTTTTAAGTGCTGGCCAATTTTATCCATACTGTTAGACTTTTATGCCTCACTGCTTTACCTAGGTGACTGTTTCTTCTCTAATTTGTATTAAACATCTCTCATTTATTGACCTTTTCATCCACCTTACTTTCCATTATCATACTCTTGTACCTCCTCATTATCCAATAACTGAATGTCCATGTTTTAGTCAGCATTATCTGGAGAAACAGAACGCATAGAAGATAGGTAGGTAGGTAGGTAGGTAGGTAGGTAGGTAGGTAGGTAGGCAGGTAGGTAGGATAGGTAGGTAGGCAGGCAGGCAGACAGGCAGGCAGACAGACAGACAGACAGATAGACAGACAGATAATAGGTTCTGACATTATTGTAGCACTGGGAAGTCCCATGGGAAGTCCCATGATCTGGAGTTCTGGGAAACCTGGTGATACAGTTTATTCCAAGTTCAAAGACCTGAGAACCAGGGAAGCCAATGATACAACTCCCTCTGAGGCAGAAAACTGATGTTTTAACTCAAGCAACCAAGCAGAGAAGGCAATTTCAACTTTCCTCTCCCCTTTGTTCAGGTGCAAAGTGGATTTAATGGCACCCCCTGCATTGGTTCAGATCATCTGTTTTACTGAGTCCACTGAATCAAATGCTATTCTCATCTGGAAACAGCCTCACAAACATACCCCCAAATAATATTTATACCTGATTTTAATATCACTCAACAATATGATTTAGACTCTAACCAGTTAAACTAATACATTAATACATTGCATTCGGTAACACAGTTGGTAGTACTTTCATTTTCTTAAACACCCTCATTTTACAAGTACTTGTATACAAGCTGGTTATAAATCAGAAGAAAACAATGAAATGCAAATAATATAATCTACAAACTTGTAACAGTATGTTATGGAAAAAAAAAAAACACCTGAAGAAATGCACGTCCCTAGAGCAGTAATAGAGACAAAGTGTAGATGGAAGATGAGCAGACCCAGGGGCTACATGCATGGGCTGGTCCAGTGGATGAGAACTTAGAGAATCTTCAGAAAATAGAACCTGCTGCCTTGCCTGCCCTGCCGCTGATGCTGAGTAAACAACCCTGCAGGGAAGTTGGGAATGAGGCTGGAAGGCAAAGAACAATCTGCTCATAGTTAGATTCTAAAGCCTTGATCTTATTCTCAAGACAGCTGCAACCAGAAGTAAACCGAGGGTAGCAAAGCATAAATCCAATCCTGACCTTTCTCACTTTCTTCTAAGGATAAAAAAAAAATCATATGTCTAACCCTAAAAGGCAAGGATTTTCTGGAAGAAAACTCTTCAATTTCCAATGCTCTATTGTGACATAATGATATTAAATCAAAGCTTATATATATGAAAAGAAGCTTGAAAATGTGATTTTAAATCAATAGAAGAAAAAGATGAAGAGAAGCACACAGATGACCCAGATGTTGAAATGTAGAGACAAGGATTTTTTGAAAAAACTATTCCAAATATGTTAAAGAACTTAGAAGAAATGATACACAAAATGAAAAGAAATCGTAGAAATTTTCCATTCTATGATTAAAAAAGAGTGGCAATTCTGTAATAAAATTATATTACTTAAAATGAAAAATCAGGAAGGCTCAATAATTAACTAAATACAGCAGAATAAAGGATAAAAGTTCTTGAATAGTTCAATAAAATTATCCAATCTAAAGAACAATAGAAAAATTAAAAAGCAGACTAGAGTATCAAATATTCTACATAGTTACGCAAATTAAAAAGCAGACTAGAGTATCAAATATTCTACATAGTTACGCCTGATGCCCTGCCCTGGGCATGTGGACAGTAAATCAAAGTCTCTGAGTACAAAGTCTCACTGCCCAGCATATTCCGTGCAAGGGATGGAAGAGTCCTGGGAAGAGAAGAGGGTCATAAAGTTAAAGTGTCAGAAGCCCTAGGCCCTGGGGGATGGTGCAGAGCAAGTGTTGTGGGAGCTCAATGCCTTTGCCTCACAGAGTGGGTCTTGCCAATTATTTGGATGGAAATCGGAGCATAGACTGAAGGGAAATAGTGTTTCTAATTCTGATTGCATATAATGGAGAACTCAGAAGAGGAAAAGATGAAAGCAAATGTTTAAAAATGGTTCTTTGTACAAATAATGCTAATTGCGTGATTCATGTGAATTAATTGCCTAATCACCATGCAGCATATTAACAATAACACTGGGCAACGAATTTTTACAAAAGTCATATTACTGAAAGAAAATTAGTCATTTCCTATCAATTTGTATATGCTCAACACAAATATGACAGTCAAATTCTAATTTTGGCTCTAGTTTTTTTGTAATCTGCAGTAAATTGATGTTTACATCACAAAATGCATGCCAGTAGTAACAGGCCTATGGTTAATTAATACCTGTAAAAAATCAAGTCATAGACTCCTTCTTAGATTTCTTCACTTGTCTCTTGTACAGCTGTTCAGGAGCATCTCTGGGAGTGTCCAGCAGTAGTCAGCCAGCATTGTAGTGGACAATTTTCCCTGGTATCTTTGTTCCATTGATTCGATACCTTGATGAAAACATTTGCCATGTTCATCACTAACCATACCATAGTTTTCAGGGAAAAAATCCAGATGGGAATGAAGGAAGTGGATCTTTAGAGACATACTGCAGCCAAGTTTCTGATACTGCATCAGCATGTCTTCTACTAGTTCCTTGTAGTTTTCTGCCCTAACATTCTCAAGAAAATTTGTAGACACTAGGCGAAAAGCATTCCATATTTGTTTCGCATCACCTTGCAGCAAGTTGTTGAACCAGTCATCTCAATGCAGATGGAATGTTTGGGTAGACTATTCTCGACTTCTTTTGCTTCGTTATTCGGCCGGAAAGAGGAGGAACCAAGCAGCAGTAAAGTCTTTTATGTGGTTGCTTGGATCGCTCCACACCATGGAGACTGCAAATGGCATTGATGGTCTTTTGCCATTTAACCACTGTGAAAGCTGTGTTGTCCATGTAGCACAAATATATGCGGGGCCCAAGGCTTGTCTTGGTCACCAACCTTGCATCTGAAGTCAAGATGATAAGCCTTCTTCACTTGAGAAGTGATACTTTTCTTCTGGTTGGCAAATGTCTCTTACCCACAAATAGAACAGAAATTTTCCGCACCATTAACTCACTTTCAAGGCATTACTGTTCTGTGTTGTGCCTAAATGGATAAAATCATAACAGTTCTATGGAACAGTAGCTTCAACTGTCTTGCACAAAGTCTGAAATATTGTCAGTGCTCAACCTTTCCTACAGGGCTTTATAGAGTGCACTGCTGACGTCAGCTTACTTCAGTAGCCACCTGGCAGTAGTATTGCATTTCATCAGAAAATGATGCAATCAACTCTGGATGATGTGTCCATGATGGTATTATGCAATGCGATGCAATAGTACATCATCCTCGGCTGATTTAGGAAGTTGTTGCAGTCCTACTGGATAAATTTACACAGTGAAACATACAAAATGAATTATATGAAATATCTTCAAAATGAGAGCTAATAATAAATTTTCAGGGTTATATTCATCTTCAGCAAACCAAGATACTACAGATTAGGGCCTTTTTAAGTCAGTTATGACCAGTGTAATCTATATCATCACATGTGTCAGATTAACTACATTTAATTGGATGATGGGTAATCTATTATCATAATTTATAATTCATATAGCCTGACCTAGTCTGTCTGCCCACAGGTTTACAGCATTTAAGGGAACATTTGTTCCATGAATTCTAGGAAGCATTGGGCTTTCCACAGTTGTAAATGATCACTGTTCTCCGCTTTTATTTATGTCTCTCTTCCGTGGCCATCCATCGCAACTTCTGCTGTGCTTCCATCTGTTGGAATTCAGGCTGTTTTTGAAAGACAAAATGGAAACTTCCAGTGATTCAACAAGAAATTGTTGGGTATTATTTCATGGTCATTAATCAATAAGGCAAAAACTCTGCCTTCTGCAAGGCTCTGTTAATAAACACCAACTAAGGGGATTATAAACTTCACTCACTGAGCCATCCATATGTATGACAGCCATGGGTTCCAAATTTCCCAGAAGTCTAGATTTCAAATATTCTACCTTTTGTTGGTTCAGAAAATATGGTTTCTGTATTCAGGGGCCGTGACTGTCAGTTTCACTTGCCTGAGTAGTGAGTGGAACCTCAGACAGCAGTGGAGGGTTTCAGATGGCAGTGGAGCCAAGTACTCGATGAAGCAGATCAGCGTGAAGCCTCCCTTGGAGAGGAGGGTGATAGTGACAGTGCTGCCAGGACCTCCCGGGGTTGGCGTCATGAATGCTGGCCACGATGCAGCCTTAAACTAAACCTTTCCTTGCAGACCTGGCCACATTGACTCAATTGCTGTTTCAGGATGTTATTTCAAAACAAGTAGTGGTTTGGGAAACTATGGTACATTACGACAAGCATCAATTTTAAATAATTATATTAGCTCTCTATGGCTACTATAACAAACTGCTGCAAACAGAAAGACAAAGAAACAGAATCATCATCTTCAGTTCTGAAGGTCAGATGTCCAAATAGATTTGTAGGAAGTTCTTAAAACCTGTTTTCTGCCTTTTCAGCTCAGAGGCTGCCTGCCTTGTTTAACCCTTGGTCCCTTGGTTCACTCTGACCTCTGCTTCCATGATTTTATCTCAGATTCTCCGAACTCCTCTTGGTATAAGGACATTTATATTTCTATCAGCCCCACCAGGATGACTTCCCTTTGTCAAGTTGTCTTATTGCACCACATCTGCAAACTTCCTTTTGCAACATAAGGAACACATTTACAGCTTCCAGGACTGGGATGTGGACATTTTGGAGAGAAGGCAACGATTACCCTGCACACCACAAAGATCAGGAAACACCACAGCAAGGAAAAGCATTCCTCATGCAATGTTAATTGATCAAAACATGCAATTGAAACTGTGGCGTATAAAAATGTACACATGGAATTAAAAAATCAGGTTTAAATGTGAAAAAAAGTTCTATGAAAGTAGCAGAGTTACAGTGCTTTCCATTCCCTGCTCCTTCACCTCTAGCTGATCGTTTCTTTAATATTCTGGGTCAGGATAGGGAGAGGTTTGACAGTTATCGGAACACACAAAGACAGTAATCAAAATGAAAAATAGTGAATATGCTTCTTTTATCTCAACAAAAATTAAAAGTCCCATTATCCATCCTAATTTGTAGTGAAATGGAAAATAAACATGAAGGAAAGTAAAACTCTGATTAGCTTAGTCAGATGGGAAAAGTAATTATCACTACAATTTCACTTTCATGATTCAATCAAGTAAACAGGTAGCAGAGTTACTCATAATATTAAATGGAAAGAAAATATACCAATGTATAATAAATCTAAAAACTTAATTGCACAGATCCTTTAAAAATTCTTTGCTTATAGTCCAAACTTGATATCAATTATTGTAACAAATTTCTTGACATGTATTTTGCATACCATAAAATTCACACTTTTAAAGTATACAGTGTGCAGGGCTTTGTATATTTGCATGTATTTTTAAAATATTCACTACTAACATCATAACATCTCCATCACCCCAAAAAGAAACCCAACCCTTACCATTAGCAGTTACTCCCAACCCCTGGCAACTACTAATCTCCTTTCTGCTTCTATGTATTTACCTTTCTGGACATTTCACATAAATGGTCCTTTGGGAGTGACTTCTGTTACTTAACACTTTGTGTGCCAGTGCCCTTTAAATTTACCAGCCTTTAGGGCCTGCCATTTTCTGTGCCACCACATGAATGGTATAAGCATTCGATAAAACACACACAACTCCTGAACTACTCGATATTAAAAAGACTGTAATGTCTTTCATAAAACACCTTACACTTTCACCAAAACAATGTGTAAAGCTTCTGGACTGAGTACAATCAAAGAAATAGCTCCTAATAGTTCCAAATAAATCCACCGTGGTGTGAAAAACTGGAGACTATGTGTGATGAACACATATTAATATGTGAGCGGCCACCTGATACTGGTGACAAAAACACGTACTAATATGTGAGTGGACCACAAAGTGTTAACATAATGTTTTCAAGGTTCTATCATGATTAGATCCAAGTTGTAACATGGGTCAATATTTCATTCCATTTTATTTCCAATAATATTCCATTGTATGGATGTCTTCACTTTCTTTATTCATCAGTTGATAGACATTTGGGATGCTTCCTTTTTGGGAGTTATGCATGTGCTGCTATGTATATTTGTGTTCAAGTTTTTACATAGGCAGAATTTCCATTTCTCTTCATTTTATACCTGGAAATGAAATTGCTGGATTGTATGATAACTTTATGTTTAACATTTGGAAAAACTGACAAGCTGTTTTCCAAAGTAGCTGCCCCATTTTGCAATCACACCAGCAAAATTTGAGGGGTCAGTACTTAGACATCCTCGCCACCATTTATTGTCTGTCATTAAAGTTGTAACATAGTGGGTCTGAACTGGTGCCTTTGATTTGCATTTTCATAATGCTTTTATTCTAAAACCATTTCAGATGTGGTTGTCAGAGACAAACATTACCCTGACATTGAACGTAAAATAAATATATAGTGGAACACCTCTCTATAAAGCACTTGTTCATCTTGACTATAATTTTCATTTTTTTAATCTATAACTAACACAGAGAGAAGAAAGGTTTTTCTAGTAAATACTCTCATCTCTTTTCTCTAACTCATAAAGTCAAAGGTAATACCACATCTTGTAGCTCTAGGTCCTACAGGTTGCATCTATCAAAATTCAAAACAACTAAGGATGAACTTGCTGCTCTGTTAGGGACTGCTTTTTCTTTCCTGCTGTCAATATTTGCTGCTGTGCCTTTTAAACATGAAAATCTCATTAAGAATCATAATCCTTAATTGTGCAAGTGATAATCTCTGTGTAGCTTGTCTCAAAATTTTAATAACCCAAAAGTTAGTATTAAAAGGAACAACCAAAATAATTGTCCTGGAATAGAATGATTCCAATTCCTGTGCCTGTCTTCCTTCCTTCCTTCCTTCCTTCCTTCCTTCCTTCCTTCCTTCCTTCCTTCCTTCCTTCCTTCCTCCCTCCCTCCCTCCCTCCCTCCCTCCCTCCCTC